>JAYMFT010101293.1:0-13757 GCA_038088735.1 Panulirus argus
TTTCTTCATCTGTTTCCTGGCGCTACCTCGCTGACGCGGGAAACAGCGATCAAGTATAATAAATAAATAAATAAATATGCATGTATGTATATATGTGTGTATGTGGGGGAATGGGTCATTCTTCGTCTGTTTCCTGGCGCTACCTTGTTGACGCAGGAAACAGCAATCAAGTATAATGTATATATAAATATATATATGTTTATGTACATGAATGTGCGCATATGCATATATATGTGTATGCGAGCAGATGTGCCTTTTTTCATCTGTTTCCTGGTGCTACTTTGCTAACACAGAAACCTGCAATCAAGTATGAAAATAATAAAAATGCTTCTCTTACTCTATCATACCTTGTCAATTAACCCTCCTCACCACATACTGTCCTTACACATTTCATTTCCAATACATGCACCCTCTTCTGTACTTTGTCCTCTGCAGTCCATGGCTCACATCGACAGAACACCATCAGAACTACTATACCATCAAACATATCCATCTTCGCCCTCATACTTTAGTCAACTCTTTATATACATTCCTCATAAACACAGGATCTTCACCTCTCCACCCACCCAATGGCTTACTTCAGCTGTCATGGTTCCATACACTTCTCTTTTCTCTTTCATCAACGAATTTGCTTCCTAGTCACAACACCCAATACCCATTCTCACAAGCCCATCTCCCAACTTGCACATCCCACACACTTCTCTTGCACATATCTATTTATATCTCTAATGTCTGTTCCCTCCAAGAGCTCCCTCAAGAAGGTAGCCACAGTAAAAGAGTCTCCATAACTGACTTCAGTGCTGCTTCTTAGCCTTAAGTGCCACACCCTTAACTGGCCACTGGCAAAAGACAACTCTACCACAATTTCTAGAGGCTCCTACCTAAATTTCCTACCAACTGCTACTACCTAAGGAGTCTACCTAATGTTCCAACTTACTACTTTTACCTTAATGCTCCCACTAATGTTCCCACCAACTACTTCTACCTAATGCTTCTACCTTATGTTTCTACCTACTATTTTTAATCTATTATTCCTACCATTTTGCCAAAAGGCTTATGGCAAGAATATCTAGTTATGAAGGATGAGTTGTGTGAGTCAAGCGTTTTGTGTGACTATGAGAGATTATATGTTTGTGGATAGAATGCCAGCAATCCACATATGGGTGAGGCAGAAAGAGAAGACAGCTACCTGGGTCTGACGAGCGCAACCTGAATACCACTGAAATGCTGACTCACTATGCAACAGTCACTAACCCTCCAACACCCAGGCTGGTAGTACCAGTAATATACCTCCCTGGTAGGTGGCTGCCTAACAACTACTACTTACCTATATAAGGATTTATTCCCTAAATTCCTCTCATTCCTAACCCACTGCCCTAGCTTTATTTACTCTCTCTTTGTGCAGCTCTATACTCATGGTCTCTAGGTATCTCCTTACACAAGGCTCATTTCCAAGCTCACTCACTTTCACCACCATCTCCCACCAATATCATTTCTTCTCTTCCTTAAGTCTCTGCAAACTTCTAAACTCACCTCCACCTAGCAGTGATGAGACATCCCACCAGCTGCCTTTCTCAGCACATTCACATCCAAGAGTCTCTTTTATTCATGCCTATCAAGTCCAATAATGCCTGCCTTGCATCAACCCTTCTCTCCCACATATACAGTAATCCCTCAATTTAATGGACTAATAGGGGGGAGTGGGTGTTCGTTAATGCCAAAAGTCCATTAAACTGAATGTAACCTTTTTTAATACATTACACAATATACAGTTCACATGCTTATTTTAACTCCTATATCACTTGATGCCATTTTGAATTGTAAGGACTGCAAAATTATTCAATAAATAAAGTCACAATTCTCTGTATACAACCTGACCACACAATAGCTTGAGGCAGACTGACACTGAAACAAATCAAGTATACCCCACACTAACATAAACAAATGCGATATGAAATGCGCATGGTGCAGAGTTTGAGATTTTTTATTTCTTTTAAATTTTTTCTATTACAATTAATTAATGTATTATTATTTGCCCGGTTCATTAAATCCAAAATCTGTTATATCTGGGTCCGTTAAATCGAGGGATTACTGTAGTTATATTTCTATGAAAAATTATATATTCTGGCTTCCTTAAAAAATTCAACAACTTACCTACATCAACATTATTGTCAAAATTTCTCCAATACTTTCATTTCTTCCACTGTTACCATTTAATTCATATTTTACAATGATACTCCAAATTTCCATCATTCAGTGAGTACATGCTCCCCAAAAAAACTGTAACTGCAGGTGTCTCATAATGGGTTAAGTCTCACCTCAATTAAGTGGCAAGAGGTGAACATGGTATGAACAATATCAGTCAGCAAAGAACTGTCTAAAAATACATGTGATCCGAAAGAAGGGAATAAGATTCTAAGTGCTTGCAGTGTTGAGAATTAATGAAAGCCTTAAAGTCTTTAGAAAAAGTATAAGTGAGAGACATAAGGAACTAGAGGTGTTAGAATATCTCCTTTCTTGGATGCAGGCTGAATAAAAGCATGCTTCTAGGAAGGGAAAGTTTGGCTTTTCAGAGATGAAACAACACAACATGGATCCAACCACGCCCAGATGCACACACCTTCAGAACACAAAGAGGAATGATATCTGATCTATACACCTTGTCCTCTTGAATTTGAGTGAGAACTCAGATGATCATGCACAAGGAAAACACAGATGGCATAAGCTCATCAGGTGGAGGTGGGGTATTGGACAAAAAGCAGAGTAATCCAAAGTAGGGTTTCAGGAAATAAAAATGCTGAAAAGAGCAGCTTTATCAGTTGGTTAATAAGATATAAATTGGTTAGGTTATAAAATCAGGTCAAAAAGTGGAGAGATTGATTTACAGTAGTTGGAGATGCTTTTGGTTAAGGAACTGAAGGAGTTAAGTCAGCACACTTTCTTTTTATAAAATTGTGCTTGACTCTATGAATAACAAGTCTGTAATGATTATGAGTAGATACGAAGGCAGAATGAGATTCAAGAAAAGGGAAGGGTCCAAAGGCTCAATATCCTCTGTCTCTGTTGCAACAGGCATTAGAACAAGAAAAATCAAATTAAGATTGAAAGGATGAAGATTTAGTTGAAGGAATGCAGGGCTCCATCCTAGCCGAGTCCTTTGCATCCTGACCAGCAAAGCAGTACTGGCCTTGAGTCAGTATAATGTATACATTACTATATTTATCAAAAACATTCTTTTTTAAATTCATGCTGTTCCAACATGTCTAAAAAAAACTGTAATCTTCTATCAAAATGGAGTCTACACCAGTATTACTCAAAATTTTGCTTAAAGAGTTGATCACTTTAGTTTTCAAAACTTGAAAATATCTAATGTATCTTTGAACACAAGAATTTTTTGTAGTAAAACAATATTAAGTGCAAGGATTTTCATCTGCTTTTTTGTAAAAATTACACACTACAGTTCAATGAATCTTACCAATTGAATCCTGAGATGCACTAAGGTCCAGAGTACCAATGTTTGAATGTCCAGTAAGTGGTGTGGCAGGCTGGAATCTTAGAGTTGCTTCTTGTAGAGACTTGGTGTTAATCAAAAGGCAACGCATCACTACCCCATCCACAACATCTACACTGTCTCCTTCATCATTATCATCATCATCTGCAGACCAAAAGATTAAGATAAAGTGACAATATCCAAACCTACAGTACTGTTGAAATAATTTCAATAAATGAGCAATATCTTTGTTTCACAAAAATAAAAATGAAATCTAAGTCTTGTACTTAAGTTTCTCTTAAGAAAAATATCAAGGACCTTATTTCAAACAGGTGAAACTTACAAAATTATCTAATATCCATCATCCAGCTTAACACAGGTCTTTAAGTCAACTTAATGCTATGTAAACAGCTGGGTTAACAACAGCACCACCATCATAAGGACTAATTCATCTAGAAAATCGTACTTTTCACCAACAGCAAAGTCTGTCTCAAGAACGCTGGGAGCCTTCTTAATCTATTTGTCTATATCCCTGACATCTGTTCCCACCTGAAACTCCCTAAAGTGGGTAGCCACAGCAATAGACTCTCCATGACTAGTGATCTCCAGTGCTGCTTCTTAGCCTTTAGTGCCTCACCCTTAACAGACCACCAACAGAGGGCAACTCTAGTGCAGTGTTTGTAGAGGTATCTACCTAAATGCTCCTACTGACTACTACTACCTAAAGCTCCTGCCTAATGTTCCTACCTACTACTTCTATCTAATACTCTTAAAGTACTGAGCAGTTTCCTGTAACATAAAACAGGAAGAATTTGCCCTGCAGAAAGCACTACTCTAACACCTGGGGATCTTCTTACTGAACAAACTTCATCAAGAGCAAACTCTAAAGCAATCTCACCTGTCAAGTCTCCCAGTCTGACCTCAAGATCTTACGACACTTTCACAATGCTGTGCTATTGGTTCTCTTTCCTTTTTCTATGGATATCACTTCACTCTCTGCCCCCCAAAGCTGACTGCTTGCATATTTCAGTGAAAAGCTAGACTATAGAGTAATCAGCATGACACTGTGCCATATAACCACTGTGTCACCCTTGGCAACCCAGTGGGTGGAACATACTGATGCCTGATTCTTTACCCGTATTGGTAAGCTACAACAGAACCATGTCTGACAAAGATGTGCTTTCAGATGTCCCACAAGGACTGGTATTAACTTCAACATGCTTTGTAATCATAACACAAAGATAAGGAAGTACAAGCAAACACTGGAGTTTTGCAGATAACAAAAGAATAAGTAATACAGAGGGAAAATGAAGATCAAGAAAAGCTGCTATTACATCTGAATACCATACACAAGTAAACATAAATGAAAAACTTCAATTTACAGAACACAATGATAAAACAATGCTTTCAAGCCAAATAATAAGTAGTATGATATTATCAATTTTTTGCAAAAAGAGAATGAAAACTAATGTTCAAGATCTTTTTTCTAACTGAATGCCATTTCCTACATTTGTAAGAAAAATACAGATATTAAACCTAAATACAAGAAGTAAAACTGGATATCACTGCATTCTATTCTTGCTAGTTAAGCATATGGACAAAACAAGTTACAGAGAATACAGAAACACTTTACAAGCAAAACTGATAGAATGGACCTCTTACAAACTATCATGTGTAAATGAAAGAACTTGAACTTTATAGTCAAGAACAGAGGAGAGAGAGATACAAGATAATACAGGCTTGACAACAAACAGATGAATACATGAGGGTAAACTTGAACATTTTTTTTCAAGCTAGTCCACTGTTTCCCCATGTAGTGAAGAAATGCCAACAACAGACAAAGAACAGCCTGATTTTCTCACTTCCACTCTCTATCTATCATATATAACAGACCAAAACCAGAGCCCCACTGTCCACAACCAAGCCCCAAAGACCTATCTGATATTTTCCCTGACTGCTTATATGCCGTGGTTCAACCCATTGACAGCACGTCTCCCCTTGTAAACTCATTCCTCCCATAAGCTCTATCTCATGCACATCTCATACCTTTCTGAATGTTCAGACCCTGATCTATCTATCTATCAATATCTCTGATGCCTGTTCCAATTGGAACTCATGCTGCATATTTCATTCAATCATTCCAACTCCTAACTCATCCTCTATAAAGTCCAAAACATTTCAGCACATCATCTTCAGCTCTCTCATATATACTCCTCTCACTACCACATCTCTCTCAACTTATCAGCGCATATTCAATCAACCTTCCTCACAGCATATTGTCCTCAAGCATTTCATTTCCAACACATCATCCCTCCACCATCATTTTCTGTCAATACCAGGCAAAAACTTATGCATGCCTAGTGAGAAAGCTGGAATGATTATTCAATGCCATACCATGAGAACTAAGAAACAAACATGGAGTGACTAATGAAACATCCAAAACAAGATTAGACTTACGGATGACGACAATACAAGATGAACTCTTAATAGATAACTACTCCAAAAGAGAAGATGTCGAAAAAAATAGCATTATGTAACACACACGACATGTGGCAAGTACTGACAATCATGAGAAACAGCACCAACAAAAAAGCAAGACATGTGCTAGCCCTGTCATCATGGTCATATCTCATCACAGATATTGGTGATTGCACTTCATTCCTTCAAAGCAGTCATGCACTTATACAGTTTCATTTTCATGGTAAATGTTTTTCCAAAATTTTCAGAAATTTGTCTCTTTTTACATTATCTAATGCACGGATGGTGAACCTTTAAGAAACTGAAAATCAAAGATAGTATAAATAAAAATTTGCTAACTTCAAGTGCCAAGTAGATTTTCTGTGCCACATAAGAAAACAAAGGAATTTCTAATACAAAATTGGTTTTATTACATAAAAAAATAACTCATTACATATTGCACTGAAACAATAATCACTGACTGATTTGTTGTTTTGTTTTGAAAATAATCAATCTTAAGAAAATCTGATAACAAACCTTTCAAATTTAAAAAAAAAAAAAAAAAAAAAAAAATGCTGCTGCTGCTGCTTCATTACATTCTTATGATGGGCATAAAAACATTGCCCTCAGATTTACCCAAGCAAGCAAACTTATATCTTCAAGCATTTCATAGTAGGTACATGGGAAACATGTTTACTATACCTGTTATAGTATTTAAGCCTTCACACTTCAATCGTTATTAAATTCATAATAACTGATCCACATGACAGACTTCATATCCTAAAAGCGCAACAAAATAATGCAAACACCATCTCTTCTCAATGTCTGGGTCACTGGACTCATTCCTCCATATCTTGAGCTTAATTAATACCCAATGTTGTTTCTGTACAATCAGCATAATGAAACCAGCTTGGTTCTCTAATGGCCAAAGTCATCTACTTAAAAAATATTATCTCACATTTCTAACATCAAAATGAAATATATATCAGACTTCTACCTTTTAACAGTGATGTTCACTAACTTCAAACAGTTAAGTCAGTACGCTTTACTGGAGAATAATAAACTATCTAACACATGTAAGATATTGAATTCAATAGCACCATTCACTTTAAGCTGAGTATTATCGACAGTGGTTTGTAATGTAGTTTTTTGTTGTTTAGTTTATAATGAACCAACATTAACTGAAAACCAGCATACTGGTTTTGATAATTCTTACTACACACTGTTATGAAGTAATGCTTTCCTTTTTTCCAACAGTTAACTCATTCCTCAAAATTATGATTCTACATAAACTGACACATTCAATATTCCAAATTCCTTAAAACTAGTGTTCAATATAAGTAGATACATTCAATATTCCAAAACTAACCATGAGCATTCTGGGAGTGATCATGAGCATGATCATGCTTCCATCGTTTATATGGCTTCCATCCTGCATCTGTTATAGACAGAGACAGGGCTGGGTACTGGACAGGTAGCTCAGACACAGACACAAGACGAGCAATACTACTACCCTCACTACCATTCTTGATAACATAGCTTCCTCCAGAACCAGTGGATCCACTACTTCCCCCTCCACTTCCACTAGTGCTGTTACTGTCTTGGTAAACCACAATTACATACATTACCTGAAGCAAAGACAGATGACAATCTAATATCCATGAGAAACACAATTATGTTCAATAAATCAATGTATATCTGCCAATCAAGGAATCAAAATTCTTTATAACAGAATAATTAATGGTCATCCACTTTTCAAAGAACATTACTTCTATCTAAATAAATATTAAATCAAGTACAAAAATACACCAGTTACAAGCCAAGCACTCAAAATAGGAGGCAGAGGAATGGTAGTGTCCCTCGTATTTTCCTACAATAAATAAAATTTCTAATCAAGTGATGCTTTTCTAAATATCCAGGGAGCATACAGTTACTTTTTTCAAAAGATCAAACCTTTGCAATCTGATACCAGTAAAAAAACTTACAATACTATACAATGTGACATCTACACTGGTGAAAAATTGTACCTATATCATTTATGACTTTTCCTGCATTCACTGTCATATGGCATACAAAAAGTATTCAAATTATTGCAATGACCAAAAATTTTTCATGAATCAAACAGTTCTCAAAATATATAAGAATCTCTAATTTGCAAATGCTGTCAATACAGTGGTGAATTTACAACTTGCAATGATGAATACATGGAAAAACTGAGGGTTACCTACGATGTTACACTCAAGAAGAAGAGTAACAGCAAAGAACCTAAATATTACTTAAAAATTAGAAGCTGAAAAGTTATACACTGACGAAACAAAAAGGATGTAATAGCAATATTTAAGAAATGTTTTGAGCATAATAATGTGTGGCACCACCAGAAGTAGTAAACTTGTAACATCCACACATCTTTTCTCTCCCTTTCCTAAACATTTACTGTTTTTTTACCACTACTGTTGTATTCTTTACCCTTACAGAATGAGAGTTAACTGCACAAACATATATTCAACCTTATAATATTCATAGAATGGCTACTTCTTCAATGTAATCAGAGATAAGAAAAGACACTGTTGTTTTCATTAAAGTCTTCATATTCATATTTTCTATCTTACATTAACAATTACTAATATTAATGAAGTGACTGTCATTTTGCTTTTCCACAAAAAAATCCTAGAAACACATTATAGGTAATCTTATCAGTAACATTATACATATAATTTTTCTTTTCATACTTAATCGCGGCTTCCCACATTAGTAAGGTAGCACCAAGAACTGACGAAGAAAGGCCTCAACCACTCACATCCATTCTCTAGCTGTTATGTACAGTGTACCAAAACCAAAGCTCCCTACCCACAACCAGGATCCACAGGTCTTTCCATGGTTTATCCCAGAAGCTTCATATGCCTAGTTCCGTCCATTAACAGCATATACACCATATTGTTGCAATTCACTCTATCCCATGCACATCTTTCATCCTCCTGCACTCAAAATCTTTTCCAATCCATATTTCCATCTACAATTTTGTCTCTCCATTCTCCTTGTTCCCTCCACTTCTGACACAGATATCCTTTCGTCAACCTTTGCTCACTAATTCTCTCCATATGTACAACCATTTCCACACACCCTCTTCAGCTCTCTCAACATGCTCTGTATTACCAAGCATTTCCCTTACCCTCTCATAACTTACTCAACCAACCCACCTCATACCTATACTGTCCTTAAAACCTTTCATTTCCATCACATCCACCTCCTCTGTACAGCTCATGCACTGTACCCACATAATATTGTTGGGAGTTCACTAGTCATGGAGATTCCATTGCCGTGGCCACCCCCATGAGGGAGCTCCAGAAGGGAATACGTGTCACAGATATAGATAGACAGACAGACTACTATACCTTCAAACACACCTAGTTTTACCCTCCCAGGCAACAATATCTCTCTTCCCACACATTCTTCACAGCTCCTAGACCCTTTTCACCCTCATCCACCCTATCTTACTTCCACTTCCACTTGCTGCCTCTATCTTAAATGGTAGAGGCAACTATGAATAAATAAATATATTTTGTTCAAAATGAAGTGATTTGCATATAAAAGCCACTACCTGACATATTACATAGTCTACAGAAGAAAAATTATCGAATCTCTATGTAACTATGTAATTATAATCAACAAAAACAAAAAAAATCAACACATACCCGTCTGTGTATATCTGAGAGCAAGAGGAAATTTGCTGTGGGATCCATAGCTGCCTTAAAGGTAAGTGGGCTCTGTGGAGGGTCTTGCTGGTCAGGTATAAAGCGAAGAGTCTGATGACACTGCCACGATTCACATGACCACACACGCAGTTCTGAATTGTTGCATGCGCCTGTTACTGCATACTTCCAAAACTGCACACTGATGATTTAAAAAAAAATTGTAGTTAAGCTAAATGGAGGAAAAATTTCTGCATGACATGATATTGCCCTTTTCAAAGACAACATAACATACTGAAAAGGATTCACTAAACCTACCTTTTAAGATTATCAAGCCTATATTTGAGTATGATGCGGGTAAGCCATTTATCCAATTACTCACTTATGGGGGATAACACAAGTCTGGCACCATGGTACAGTCTTAACAGACAGTTGAACTTGCTTGCTGTCATTGCGCTTAGTAATTTTTTCACTATTTCTGCTCTGGGTGATCTTTTTCCTCAACCTATAACTTATCATGGGTCCTAAAAAGTTGACCCAGGAAGAAGAGACCCATATTTTTACTTGGATGCAAACATGTCTACAAGCAAGATTTCAAAGATGTACTCGTATGGCTGCATCCATTACGTGGACACTTGTTTGGACTTCCTTCTAACACTGTCACTCCATCCTTCCATCTCTTTCTTTTTCTCCCCTTCCCTCTTCCTCCCTCCACCTCAGACATGAAGATCCTCTTAGTCAGTCTATGCTTATCATCTCCATCTGTCTAAAATATTTCAGCACATCATAGTCAACTTTCTCAATAAAACTACACTTTTTACTACACCTCTCTTTTACAATGTCATTCCTTACACCATTATCCTCCAGCACATCACGTATCACCTTTAGGCATTTCATTTCGAACGGATCCACTCTCTAGAGTCCTTCCCTTGCATTCAAAGCCCAAGAGTAACATGCACACAACACTGGTAGGATTACAATTGCTTCAACCATATCCTTCACTGCCCTGACTCAGACACAGTGAACTCTTCTTTCTCATACTCCTTAATACACAAAAAAAGAAAGCTAAGAGTAAGGTGGACAAAGAGTAAGAAAGTATATGGGTGAGAGGGATATTTCAATGAAGGAAAGTATAAGGCATAAAAGAATGTGGTGAACACTACATAAGACAGCTTGTTACACAATTTGAGAAGGTATTACTATCATTATTTCATAACCCATGGAAGTCTTTTCAAGAAATCCAGGGGCCCCTGTATATCCAGGGCTGTGCTACAATCATTAGCAGGTATATGATGGACTCCTTTGAAGCAAAAAGTTCTCTGATGAGACTGTACTCTTAACAATGTTACAGCCCCTTCACCTAATGCATAACCTTGAGCAAGCACATCCCTATAACACTAGTGACAGTACATGGTGTGTTACTTAAGAGGCTAAAGGACACACAATGAACATCTAAGTGAACTGGAATCAAGGACACATAATTAACATCTTAGTGAACTGGAATCAAGGACAGTGCCAATAAGGTATCAATAATTCATATTAAGAATTTGAAAAGTAAACAAGAACCTAAACAATTAATTTTTTTTCTTTTATACATATTCGCAGTCTCCCGCGTTAGCAAGGTAGCGTTAAGAACAGAGGATTGAGCCTTAAGGGAAAAATCCTCACTTGGCCCCCTTCTCTGTTCCTTCTTTTGGAAAAGTGAAAACAGGAGGGGAGGATTTCTAGCCCCCTGCTCCCTCCCCTTTAAGTCGCCTCTTATGACATACAGGGAATACGTGGGAAGTATTTTTTCTCCCCTATCCCCTGAGACAATAACAATTAAATATCATAGGAAAATACAGATTATCTTACTCTGGGCTATGATGTTTGTGGTTATCAAGGAAGAAAAGTGCAGAGAGAGGCTTTCCATCATGTGGGTTCCACTGGTGTAAACAGCGAGGAGACTTCTCATCATCTGCCATGTATACCTGAAAAAATTAAAGTGATACATTTAATTCATTGCTGAGAAAATAATTATCTATTTCTCTAAGAACATAAGTAACTATTTCATGGATGAGTTCTTTCAATCTGTAAGTCCAAATGCAAAGTAAATACACAATAAATAAATTCAACTGTGCCTGTAAATTACTTACAACTAATGGCACACATAACTGAATCACGCATGTACAAGATATGTTTCATCAGACTAGAAACTGAATGGTTAAAATCTTCATACCACTTGATGACCTACTAAAAACCCTGAATATCTAACCAGGCATTACTGGACTCCAACCGCTTGTGGTTACATAGCAAGTGAAAAGACACCTTCAGCAAGGCTGTATCATCTGAATAAAATCCCATCAAAGAACTTCTCACTCCAAAGGAGACCATCCTTGCCCTGCTATTAGTTGTAGTGTAAACTTGAAGTTGCAAGAGCCCCTGGAGAGGGGACCCTGGGACTATATAATAATAATAATAATAATAAAGCAAGAAACTGAGGGGGCCCTGGGATTGTATAATAATGATCATAATAATGCAAGAAACAGTGGGGCCCTGGGATTAAATAATAATAATCATAATAATGCAAGAAAGAGTGGGGCCCTGGAATAATAATCATAATAATGCAAGAAACAGCAATCAAGTTTGAAAAAAATTATACTTGTTTGACGTTTCCCTCATTTGTGTGGTAGCACCAGCAACAAAGAAAAGGCCTCATTCACTCATATTCAGTCTCTACCTGTCATATGTAATGAACCTAATCCACAGCCCCCTATCTACAACAAAGCCCTTCAGACCTTTTCATTTTTTCCACTGCCTGATTCATACACCCTGGTAAATTGATAGCACGTCTATCTATCTAGCTATATCCATGATGCCTATTCCCTATTGGAACTCCCTTAAGGAGGTGACCATGGTAATAAAGTCTCCATAGTTAGTGAACTCCAGTGCCACTTCTTAGTCTTTAGTGCTTCACCCTTAAAGGCCACTGGCAGATGGCAACTCTAAGAGAGCAGTGTTTGCAGAGACTCCTACCCAATGTTCAGACTGACTACTTCTCCCTACTGCTCCTGTCTAAAGTTTCTCCCTACTACTTCTACCTATGTTTCTACCCAATGCTCCTGCCTAAATGTTCCTACTTGCTACTACTATCTATTGCTCCTACCATTTTGCCAAAATGCAGGGTTAGCGCACAATGCTCACAACAGGAAAATCTAGTTACGAAGAATGAGTTGAGTTGAGTGTTATCGTATTGTGTGTGACAAGGAGAGATTGTATGCTTGTAGACAGAATGCCAGCAGTCCTTGTGTGAGTGAGGCAGAAAGAAAAGACAGGTACCGGGATCAGAGGAGTGCGTCACGACAACCACTGAAGTGCTGGCTTAGTACACAGCCGTTGCTAACCCTTCCAATACCCAGATGGGTAGTAATGGTAAGATACCTTCCCAAATGGCTGCCTTGTAACTACTACCAGTATTACCCCACTGCTCTAATCTACTCTACCCCATGCACGCCTTTCACCCTCCTGCATGTTCTGGCCCCAAGTGCTCAAAGTCTTATTCCCTTGGTCCTTCTATCTCCATTTCAGGCTACTCCTCCTTATCCCCTCCACTTCTGATACATATATCCTCTTTGTCAGCTTCTCACTTATTTTCTCCATATGTCAACACCATAACTTTATGGTTTAAAGATGCTTTTCAAGATGCTCATCTTAGGATGGGCAAGATTTCAACAAGAATGTTATAATATCAAACTAAGGTTATCTACATGCAAATTTTTACAATGTAAATTTTAACTATCCACAAGAGGCACCTCTTTGCAGAACTAAATAAACAAGACTGTACCTACTTAAAAGAAAAGCATTTGCACAATGTGAGGATATCTCAAGTTCTGCAATCCAACAGGCAGATTCAAAGTGCCAACTCTCATGCCCACAACTGGTCCAGCATCACAACCTCCTAAACTCAATATTTGTGACCAAGTAAGTTTCTCACCTGGGATGTATTCACGGAGGCAGTGATGGAATGTGCAAGAGATGCATGTGCTATGAGAAAGGTGGGAGGTAAGCAGATTAGGAAGGGTAGTGAGTGGTGGGATGAAGAAGTAAAGTTGTTAGTGAAAGAGAAAAGAGAGGCATTTGGA
>JAYMFT010101303.1:0-13757 GCA_038088735.1 Panulirus argus
GTCTGTTTCCTGGCGCTACCTCGCTGACGCGGGAAACAGCGATCAAGTATAATAAATAAATAAATATATATATATATCGAGTTTTTGAGGTTCCTCCGCCCAGGTGGCGCAAGATGTTTGTAACAACACGTGAAGGGAACCAGCTGACTTCCAGATCCCGGATGTGTGTATGTTGCTTTCACTCATGGTATTTATGGCAAATTTTGATTTTATATATGGCATTTAGCTAAGTTTTCCTTACGTATCACACCAGAAGGAGAGAATGTATGTGGTGAACTTTGTTTCCCAAGTAAATGATGGTACACCTCTCCCGTCTGCGCGCCACAGGGGGTCGTCTCTGCCTTCAGTCGTTCCCAGTGGCTTGTGAGTTTCAACGAGCAATGCGGGATGTGTGAGAACTCAGCACATCACCTGATTCGAGAGCTTTGATCGTCTCTGAGGATGATGTTAAACCACGGTGATGTGTACTGGTGCTTTCAGAAACGTCGTCATGGGTTTCAACTCTCTCGTCTTGAACGATTCGAAGGTTCGCAAGATCCAGCCCACCACCATCTTCTTAGGAGCGGCATCGGTTCCACCGATGTGGTCGGCGAGGATGAGGCACCAGACGCTGTGGATAATACAAGGTCTTAAACATCTCTCGACTGTGTCATGATGATTTTTTTCTTCTTTGTCTCCGGTGTTCTGCGGGAGTTGCCATCTCTCTAGTTCCATTATAACGATTTGGTTGCATGTTGACTCCATTATACAGCACGCCCGTTTTATACTGGCTCAGCTTCCGTTATGGTTATGATTTTTATATTTTTTTTCTGGTGTCATCTCAGTGGGATATGTGATGGCTCCATACGTGTTGGCATCTTTTTTAATTTTGAGAGATGCAGATCCGTACGCCAGCTTTACCAGTCGTTACCACTTAACGCATTTTGAGCACTGTGTCTCTGTTGTCACATTTGTCTAAGGCTTCTGCATTGGTTATGTATGTTGCTTACATCAGCGCTTCGACTGTGCTCCCATAGGCTACCACCACAGTTCCATGACGGTTATGAAGTAGCTGAGAGGAGCTTGGCCTCTCCCAGGCACTCTGCTCTTCTCTCGCCATACACACTTTTCGCCGTCACCCACCTCAGTGGATGTTGGTGTAGGGCACGTGATTGTTTGGGCGGTGTGGGCCACTTAGTTGTTAAGAGTGATGCGGACCAGGTGGTTGTTAGAGTGGTAAGGGCCACGTGATGGTTGGGGTGGTGTGGGTCACGCGATGGCTGGGGTTGGTGTGGGCCAGGTGAGGGGTATCGTCCCCACCTGCACCTCGTCACTGTCAGGGCCCCTCCTCCGCCGCCCCGGGTCAGCCTCAACTCTCATATTCCCTTCATGCACTCTCTACTCGTATTCTTGTTGTTTTTGTGCTTGTTTGATCATTCCTTTTGCCTTTGTTTCTTGCTGGTGGGGCGTTGTAGATGTGACTGTACTTCAACACAAAGCATTTCCGATACTGCAGTGCTCTGGGAGTCGACCTCATCTTTACGGAGGACAGTTATGCTGACTTACGATCTCTCTGTGATCCCTCGTCGCCACGTTATCCAGTCCTCATCATGCTCAAGTTTTTCGTCATCAGTCCCCCCCCCCCTCCCCGCGATGACCTTCCCAGCGCGTCATCCTCCCCTCGGGGCCGGGGTCACTCCGCGCCCCGTCTATTTCCGTACTGTTGTCGGGTCGGGATTGGGGGGGGGGGGATGCGTCAGACTCCAGCAGGGCGACGCAGGGAGGGTTGGGCTATAGGGCCGCCCACCCCATCCCACCCCACTCCACACACACACCCTCATATTTCCGCCCCGTAGGCTTGGTCCGTGTGGGGCGGCCGCTGCCACCCACCCACCCAGGGACTGTACAAAATGTCATCACTTGTGATGAAACGAATGACTGCGTAACATTTTGCCATTGGAAAAAAAAAAAGCACTGTTATCTGAGCTATTTATTTGTACCCAGTTTAACACCTTGCGATGTGTGGCGTCGCCCCGCGTCTGTCATGACGTTCGATTGTATTCTTTTACTTTTGGTGTACTTGATTGTCTCACCCGCTTTAGCGAACTGGCGCCAGGAACAAAGGGACGGTGGCCTCACCTGCACACATCCATCCTTTAGCTAGCTAGGAAGAGTGATCGATATGTGACCCGTTGTTTCATTGAGAGTGTGGTCCTGTGTGAGCGTTGGGGGTAACGCCTGGGCGACAGGGGAGACAGATAGAGGAGAGACTTGGTTAGACGAACAGCTGCACGGAGGACATGAGGAGAGGCTGAAGGGAAGTGAGAGTGACATGGTGTTGATGCCGGTTGGAGAGTAGGGCTTGTGTGTGGGTAGGTAGACTGTGTGCGGTGTTCGGTAGAGTGCGTTGTGTTAGGTATAGGGTGTTGTAATAATGGTACCTGGTGTGTGTGTGTGTGTGTGTGTGTGTGTGTGTGTGGTGTTGGGTGAGTGTGTGGGGCGTTTGATGTCAGGGAGAGGATGTTTAGTGTTAGGCGCTGTGTTTGTTGTTAAAGAGAGGGTGTATTGTGGGAGGTAGAGTGTGCGTAGAATGTGTAATGGCAGGGAAAGGTGTGTGTGTGTATGTTCAGCAGAGGGTGTGTGTAGAATGTGTGGTGTGGGTGCGTGTGGTAGCATTAGATACAGTGTTTGCAGAGTGTGTGATGTTAGATAGAGTGCGTTTAATGTGTGTTATGGTGCGGAGAGTGCGTGGGGGTGTTGATGGAGGATGTATATAGTCGTGAGGCGGCGCGGAGAGAGAGGCTCCCCTCCTCCAGGGTTCGACACCACTCACCCCCCCCTACTCACTCACTCACTCCCTCCTGCTTTACATACTGGCGTCATCCTGCTGCTGCTGCTGCTGCTGCTGTTTATCTCGGCCGGCGGGTCCTCCTCGGGGTAAACACCGGCAGAAATAACCAAAAGGGACCGTAAGGAGGCGGCCCCCTCGGGCGACGGCGCCTCCAACCCTCCTGGCCGTAGTGGGGTGCAGGAACGGCTGTGTGAGGGGGAGAGGGATGGGGGTCACTGGTGGGCTATGAGGGGAGTGTGGTCGTTGCTGGCGTTCTGGTCGTAGGTAGTACTGGGTGAAGGGGAGGGAACGCGGGTCGCACACAAGTTTGCCAGGGTGTACATCTGGATGGTAGAATGTCTTGGGTATGGCAACGAACTACACCAACGTTATAGATCACAGGAAGGCCTGTGGCGGGCTCGACGGAAATAGAATGTATACACGAGACAGTAATGACTGTCTGTCTTCCCAGTTGATACGTCATGTTGACAGCCGTAATCCTTCCCTCCCTCCCTCCCACAACCTGCCCAAGTTTATGAGGCATGTTTTGATTCGTTTCTTCTTCTGCTTACTTCGCACGCCATCCTGTTGCGTTCGTCTCTCTCTCTCTCTCTCTCTCTCTCTCTCTCTCTGCTTCGTACACCATCGAGTTTGTTCGTCTGTTAACTTGCCCCGATCGTAATGTACCCGCGTCAGGCCCTCTGTTGTCGCTGATGACTTTGGTCCAGAATTAAGAGGTGTAATTTTGGTCAGCGTCCCGGAGTGTTTGGTTGTCAGCTGCGGTACCCCGTGACGTCACGATTCCATCCAAGTAAACAGCTCGAGGCTCGGTGCTGGTATTAGGGTTTCCACACCGATTCAGGTCTCTTATCCATTATAATGTCCGTTCGTATTGCTAGATATCTCTTTCGTTAAGGAATCCATAGTCTAGCTTGAGGCATTGGATCGCTTCATAGGCAGGTAATAAAAGATCTAATTTCCTATGACGCGGACTGTTGTATTATCCCAGATTCCTAATCTGCGAAGGTGTAGACAAGATACAAGATTAGGATATGGTGTCAGCACTAAATGGAATGCGCGTAAGTAAAGAGTGCAGACTCTGATAAGCTTTACTCGAAAATATTGAAAGAAGCCAAGAGAGAGAGAGAGAGAGAGAGAGAGAGAGAGAGTCAAGCCCTTGGCTGCTCGTTTTAATAAGTCACCTTATATATGGAAGTTCCAGAGGATTTGGAGGTTTGCCAGCGTAACGCTAATGTTCAAAATACGTGGTAACCCTTACCCGGAATTCGACGCTCAGTTAGCTAGACGTCCGTATTGGTAAACGTATGGAGAAAAAAGAATTATTCCCGAGACAAGATTGTAAATCATTCAGATGGCCGCTTAATTGGCGGTTCACAGAATGTTTTTTTTTTTTTTTTTTTTAGCGAACTCGTTCTCGTCTGTGTGAGGAATCTGCTTGATTTATTTTATGTTATAACGAAGATGTATGATGAAAGTAAAGCAGTTGTTTATGTAGAATTTCAGAAGGCATTTGATAAAATCCCGCATCAGATAGCATAAGCAAAAAAAAAAATTAAATCACATAGTATAGAAGGGGTTGTATTTCAGTGGTTATAGAATTGGTTTGGGTGGTTGGTTGTAAGCAAAGGGTATGGATTAACACTCCAGCCTCAGAATGGTTGGACGTAACAAGTGGGAGGCCGCAGGGATCAGTCTTGGGGGGGTCAGCTCTGCGGTATGCATCAGTGACACGGATAATGTGGCTGAATTAGGAAAAAAGACTTGGTTGTGATGATATTCGATGACCCCCCCAAAGCCAAGGGAGCAGCGAGTGAAAGCAAGAAAGCGAACGAGATTTAGATTTCACACAGGTACGGCGTTCGACTTGAAAGTTTAGGAAGTCAGTTCCCAGGTTGTGTAATTCGTCGGTGCGTCCCCGCCACGAGTACTGCGTTCACTTTTATTTCCCCAGATTGAGAAAAGAGAGATAGAATGGAGAGAGTATAATGCCCCGATTCCATGGGTCATTCCCGGGCTGAGGAAAATGCTATGAGAGCCGGGTAGATCACACTAGTCCGTGATGATTTTGTGAAGGGGTGATCGCACTGTGGAAGGAGTTCAGATGATTTCGTTTATTCAAACTCAAACAGAATGGTTTCAGAGGAGGGTGGGAGGTACTGCAGGATCTGTAGGGGGAGAGGAGGTATAGCTGGGGGAGTGGCTGGTGGAGGGGAATAGGGTCCTCTCCCCGTCAAGTCCACACCCCGGCTGTGGACGGACGGGGGGGTGGGGAGCTTGGCACAGGAGCCCGTGTGCTCCCCCACCCTCTCCTCCCCACTATCACCCCCCCCCCCAGCCGCGTAAGGCAGTCAGTGACGCTGAAGTTATTCTTAGTCGTTATCTCGAACCACCTGTCTCGGGTGTAATTGGTCGGCTCTACGGCGCCTCGTTAGCCGGGAAGTTAGGGCCTGTTAGTGGGAGTGGCCGGCAGTTGTGGTCTGCTGCGTGGAAGTGTCGTGTTTGTAGTGGGCATATATTGAGGCGGTGTGTGTGTGTGTGGCGGAGGTTGGGAGGCCTGTATTTTATGGGCAGGTTGTAGAGGGAAGGGAGATGGGGAGATTGGAAGAGGTTGGCTAGGAAGCGAAGTGGGTCAGCAGACGATAGTTGAAGGGTGCGCGGATGACCGGGTTAGTCGCTGTACGTTTTGTGAACCTGGAGGTTGCGTGGAGTAGGCTTGGGAGGTCATGTACTCCCCCAGTGTGGGTGTAGTAGAGTGTCTTCGTGTGTGGTGTAGGTGGAGAGACGTATATAGTGTGGGTGTACTGAGGTGTGTGAGTTGGCGAGGTACACTGCTGATTCCGGGTGTGCATACAACTGTCATGACCAAAGGTATGGCGGTTCGTGTCTCTGATGTTGTTCTGCTGTATTATGTTTACTACAGCTGTTCCTCTTATGTTTACTACAGCGTTCAGGTTCTCTTGTATCACGTTTACCGCAGGTGTAGTTGTGTTCCGTCACGTTTACTACAGCCGTAGCTGGCATTATCTTCACTAAAGCGTCGACGTTCTGTTGTAGGTGTATTATGTTATGCCTTATACAACTACACCTGTGTTGCGTTTTGGTTACTACAGCTTAAAGCCTCTGCTGTAGCTGTATTGTATAACGCTTACTTTTTTTATGGAAGGTGATGATTTAGAAGTAAGGAATGGTTACGTATCCATATGTTTTCTGTTGATATGGCCTTGTCGTGTTCCGCCCTTGAGTACGAGGTCCTGGCCCTTGAATGAGCCTTAAGGTTCAGGTCAGAGTCCAAGCCATGATACTCAAGGGCATTAAAGTCCTGCTCAGGGGTCATGCCCTCCTGCTACCCTGCTGGGCAATGTTTCGGAATGAGTTGTTTGATGTAATGAGCTACTTCCTGCTCGTGGTGGTGTGTAACTAACTTGTTTTTTTTTTCTTTATCACTTCAGGTAAGTGTGTGGACGGTAGACGACATGCTCCCGTGTGGCAGCGGCAGGTAGGTGTGGCCTCGGCGGGTGGACGTGGCCCAGTGTGACCCATTGTGGCCCACGGCAGGTAGGTGCGACTCACTGTCGGCACCGGGGGGTGGTGGGGGGTGTAGGGGGGGGGGAGGTACGATGGTGGGCCACTGAGGCCATGTGTGGTACAGATGTGGCGGGAAGAACAGATAACAGGAGACCTGGCGGTCCACAACGAGGTCATCTGTTGAACGAAAATCTAAATATAGTGGTAGGGACACAGGACAGCAAAACATGAGGCATCTCCTCCCCACCCACCTCTCCCTCCGGCTCAAGTGCCGGCAGGGAAAATACGAGACATAATGCCATGGAGCGTAGCGGTAAGGTACTGCTATGGGAATTTTATGAGGAGGTATGGACTGGATAAGTTCCCCCATCAGTTTGATAGCATCTGCTCTGCGGCTGGATACTGAGAAAAATGGATAATCGATTGGAATATGGTTCCTTTACTGATAAGAAGAGTCAGCGAGGTAATTGTGTAGCCTTGAATTAAAGGTATTTATAGCAGTGGTGGGGGGGTGGGGAAGGGTGGGTCACTGTGGCCACAGAGGGTACGGGTGCTGGTGGAGGGTGGGAGGGGCCACCGTGGCCCGTAACGTGCTCTGAATGTGACGACAGGGAGTGGCTAGACCATACCAGGCCATGCCAGGCCACAGGAGGTGGAGGGAGAAGGTGACAAGTTTTCACCGTTGGTGGTGGTGGCGGCGGTGTGGTGTTCACCATCCGCCGCCGCTGGGGTCAGGAACCAGCGATAAGGGAGGGACAAAGGACGGCGGAGACCCGTCTTGCCGCCCGCATAGTATGTCACCCGCTCCTCCCCTCCTCCGGTGCCCGGCCGCTACACGAAGACAACAAAGGCCGGTGGCCCAAGTTCAGGAATCGCCGCCCCTTGGCGTTTCCGGTACCCGGGTCTTGGGTCACGGGGTCGCCTGCCGGCACGCCCAACGTAGCTAGCGCACAAAAACGGACGTCCAAGTTAGGTCATGGTGGGTGAGGGAGAGGCCCTGGGCGCAGGAGGATGTGTGTGTGTGTGTGTGTGTGTGTTGTGAGCCGGCTGCCTGACCTGCTCCTAACTGTAAACAAGGCTAGGACTTGACCAGGGTCAAGAGTGGACCAGTGTGACATAAGGTCGCTACCGTCTAGGGCATCTGTAGGGGCAGAGATCGGTTTCCCGTTGCGAGCATTGTTGTTTGATGAGATGTTGTCTTTGTAGGACTCTTTGGCATCGTCGACCGGACGTACCAGGCCCGCAGAAGTCCAGGTGGCTGACCCCGATCAGCTCTGCGGACAGCCACCTGATCAGGCTGTACGTAGGCAGGTGTCTGTACGCACAGACGTGTGTCTGTGTGTTGAAGGACGCCAAGTGATGGGCCTCCTCTGCAGAGGCACCGTGCCGGCACTCTGCTCTGCCCTGACGGTCGTGAAAACTGACCACACATTCGGAAGATCGATGCCAACTTATGTGTGGGCATGAAGGCGATAGTCGAAGGCACTGTGTCTTAATACGTCGGAGACGCTGCCCAGCAGGTATTGGGCACGCCTTCCAGTGAGCTGACGAAATCGTGGTTTACTCTGGAGAGGTATGACAAATTACAACTCTTTCGACGTGGGGAGAACCAAGAAACCAGCTCTAGAACAGAGTATAAGAAAGAGACAAGTTTCATTGTAGCTCAGAGAGTGAGAAAGAGAGAGAGAGAGAGAGAGAGAGAGAGAGAGAGAGAGAGAGAGAGAGAGAGAGAGAGATGAACGTAAAAGACCTGGTAGTTATTATGCCGGAGAAGGTAGAGCTGCCGTTTTGTCCCAGCTGGGAGGAACACACACGTTTGAATCATTTGAAGATCGTGGGGGTTATTTTGTGTACCAGTATCAGCCCAGCTCACACCATCTCGAAGGATCCTGCAGGAAATATTCCTCATTCTCGTGGCCAGGATCTTTCTACTGCTGCCTCACAAGTGCAGATGGCGCCGCCTACTCCTAGGATTCCCACAAATCTTTGCTCTCGGCAGACTCATTGCCAGCCTTAACAATTATATGTACACTCGGTCGTTGGTCAGCGTTCCCAGCAATTTCATGGCTGTCATTGGGTTAACCAAGAACCAGTATTCATTGGAATCCTAGGAAGCAGGCGAGCCGTTTGCACGCTTGGAACAGGATCCTGTCCATGAGGATGTTGTATATCTTCAGCGATAATAATTGGGTTTGTGTTTGTTGTGTGGACCGTCTTGATGGCTGAGTTCAACTGAATATTGTTTGGTTTTTATGTAACGATAGTTTCGTCGGTGTCTGCTGTGTGTGTGTGTGTGAGCCGCGACACCCAGCCAGTCACTGTGAAGCAACGTCGCCACTGGTCCACACATACACACACACACACACGGCTCCTCAGTTGCCACGCATCTCCTTTGTCATCTGTTTTCCCGCCTCTTTTTGTTATGTCATCTCGGGGAAACACGTCCAGGTTACGTGTTGCCCGGCCATTGTCTGCGTTTGTCTATTTATATATATTTATATGTTTTTGTCTGCTTTTTTGTTGTTGTTGTTGTCTATTTCCGTGTGATGTGTCTGTTATTTACGTTCTTGGTTGCGATGTGGCCAGGCAGTCGCTTGGCTGACGTAACTCCGGCGTAGAGTTTTGGGGGAATCTTCTCTAAACCCCGGAAACTCAACCTAGCCCAGCCTTCTGATCATGGCTTTCCTCTCTTGTACGTGATGTGCCAGACTGTTCATGGCCGTAACCCTTCATGCCTGCCTGTTGTCCACAACCCGACTCGCCCGACACTGAGTCGAGATCCATTTAACCCATATAGATTCATTTTAGACTAACCGCTGCAGTATCTGCTGTGTTTACACGGTTGGTACATGTCCAGCCCCTATCATGATGTGAGAGTTCTTCAGAGGAAATGAGATCGCGGAGTTAAGGATCCGTGAACACTTTGGTGACCTGTTTCCCCGGGCCATGAAGGTTGGTCGGTATCTGCATACAGTAACGCATTCCCGCCGCGATGGCGTGACAGCCGCAGACACGGTCATCGTTGACCCTTCGAGATTCTCAGGTGTGCGTCTTTGCCATCCATCCTCTCCTCCGACAGCTGGCTCTTTACGAGGTCTTGTCAGGGTGTGTGTGTGTGTTCGCGTCGTCAGGGGAGGTAGGAGCCAGTCAATCCTCCCCGCGGTGTTGCGGAGGCTGGTGGGTCCGGAGGGAGACGGGATGGACGAGTTTACGTCAGGTGTCGTGTCAGTGTGTCAGGCTGGTCGAAGGGCAGCGGGTCGCCCCCCGGAAGACGAGGTAAACCTCTCGTTGGTGTTACGGCTCGTCCCACCGTCACACTGGGTCAATAGCTTTGGCGTTATCCAAGTGGCTGTTTGGGCGGGTGTTGTCTCAGTATTGAAGTATTATGTCTTTCCAAGTATTGTTTCCTCTGTGTCGCATGTTGCGTGTGTAATTTCGAGGTTTGCTGAAGAGAGGTGCGTAGGCTGGTAGGCCAGCTTGTGAGGTGTGTGTGTAACTGGTCAGTGGGTGGCTAACCGACCAACCCCTTAGCACCCGACACACACACACCTCTCTTGCATCGCACTCTTTCCAAGGAAGTGCTGAGTTGCCACGAAAATTGTAAGTGTAAGTAGGTAGCATATGTAGAGTAAGTAGGTGTTATACGTAGTGTTAAGTAGGCCGTGGAGGGGCGTAGGAGTGCGGGTGGTGCTCGGGGCGGTAAGCGGTGGTGCTGGTGAAGGTGAAGGCTACTACAAGGCTCCTCAACTTGCTCGCTGTTGCACTGGTTACCACACTCCCGCCCGCCGCTCCGCGGGGCTGAGGCGCCAGCGGCATCACCACCATCACCACCACTACCGCCGCCGCCTCACCAGCTCTGCCCAACCCCCGCAGGTCTGAGGCTTGCTAGAATTCCTCTAGTGTTGGTCACATGGCGGTTGCGATAGAAAGTTGAGAACGGGTCGTGCAAGACATGTTTTTTTTTTTAGAGGCGAAAAGGGCTGGCTTGCCGGGCGTACGATGTCCACGACTGACGTGAGTTACACACGCTGGTCGACCCCCGTGCAGCACCTGCGGTGGATGTGAGCCACGTGGGGCGACGACGTTTTGTTTCCAGTCGGGATCGCCGAGGGAAGCGACCACCAGTCGTCGGCAAGGGGAGACCGCAAGCCAAGGACAAGGTCGTTCTTTTCGACCAGCAGTCACGGACGGTGTCCATGAATCAACCAGTGGTTACGGACGGTGTCTCTGCCTCCTCATCCAGCAGCCACGGACGGTGTCTCTGCCTCCTCATCCAGCAGCCACGGACGGTGTCTCTAACTCCTCCTCCTCCTCCTCCTCCTCCAGCAGCCGTGTGTGTCGTTCCCTGCCTCAGCCAGGGGCTACGGACGTCTGTGTCCCGGCCTGAGTCAGGCCAGTCCACCGCCGGCACACCGCGGTCATTGTATACACTCATCCCAGATCACGCCTTCCCCACACCACTGAGGCCCCGTTACCGTAACCCATCACAGTGACGAGACTGCGGCAAATGGCAGTTGGATGTTTTGGAAAGTTAAGGTACCGAGAACGGGGGGGGAGAGACCAACAGGAGTACTGAGTATGGTCTCGGGTGGTTGGAAGTTACGCAAACAATACGTGAGATGGGTCGTGGAGAAATTGTTTTCTGTAGAGTTAGAAAAGCATGGCGACTTTGTATTAGCGGGCAGAAAAATGTAATTGAAGTTCTTTGATTGATATTAACTTGAGTGAGACTTTACTTGAATTGTTGCAGTGCTTTAGATGGCACTTCACATAGACTTATGTTGTGCAGTGCAAGAGTGGCGCCTTTGATTAGTGCTGTGCAGTTTTGGTCATCGGTCCATTAAATGCAGGACGCTCCCCTGAAGGTATACAGAACAGAACGATTGTATCGCGTTAGGGATTTCTGTCGTGAAGGTGAACTGACGATGTTAGATTTATGTTGGAAGGCGCGGAGTGAGGGGGCGACGCGGTGCATGTATTCAGGCGAATGAGGACATCGAATGGACGGGACACATAAAAGTTACTTGATGTAAGTAAAGAGGAATAAACTCGCAACAGCGATTTAAAGATAAGTAAGTAGACACCAACAGGGAAGTAGTACCGATTTGTGAGTAGAGGTGTAAGTCCCTGATGTCCTCCACACGCGCGAGTGGGGGGTCCAGTGTCAGCTTGTCTCACGGCACGGCTTCGTCCCAGTGTCAGTAATGGAGAAGTTGATTAAAAGCTTTGCTTACATATACAATGGTATATTGCCACGCCGCGAGGATGTACAGGTTCTGGTGAGTTTTTTGCCCAAGATCTGTACGATGCTGTGTTACCACAATACAAGGGTACGCACGTTTAGATAAAGTTTTGTCCGGTGATAGTGAACGAAGCTCAAAGGGAAAGCTTGAAGTCCTTGACTGGTCTTTCCAGTCAGTCACTTTCAACAGGCAGAGTTTCAGAGGACTGGGAGTTTGCCGGTGTATCATCCATGTTCAGGAAAGGTGCTAAGTTCCTGCCCGAATATCATCACCCAATTAGCGTGACGTCCGTGGTTAGTAAACTTATAGATACCATCATTCGAGTCTAGATTGTAGATCGGTTAGATCACATTCTATTCAACAATTTGCAGCACAGTTTCCAACAAAATTGTTCATGTATGACAAATATGTGCGAGCCCTTTCACATACTTCCGGGCATGTATGATGAAAGTAAAGCGGTTGATGTCCTCTACTTACATTTTCAGAAAACATTCTGTAAAGTCTTGCAACAAAGGTAACTAGCAAAAGTTGGATCATACGGTACAGACAGGGTTGTACTTGGGTTGTGAAAAAATTGGTTGAGCGACCGGAAACAGAGTAGTGATTAACGGTTTGGCCTCAGATGGTTACACTTAACAAGTGGCGTGCCACAGGGATCAGTCTTGGGACCGGATCTCTTTCGAACATGTGTTACAGACATGGATAACGGGATGCGTTGAGATATCGAAATCCGCTGGCGATACTAAGCCGGGAAATAAATCAACAACAGAAATTGAATATGAACAGCTGCAAGATGACATAAAATGGTTGACTTGTTTCACAGGTTACGAATGAATGTTAATGTCACATGAGGTCAGTTTTTAATAGTTTTTGGTTGTAAAAAACGAGAAGGCAAGCTAAGGAGGAGTTCTGTTGAGGTACAAAACCGGTGTAATAATGTCAAAGGACTTAAAAGCCTCGTAAACTGTGCGTCGAAGTAGTAAAAAAAGGCTAACATAATTTTAGGCTTCATTAGCAGAGCATTCGAAGGCAAGTCTTAAGAAACCGATCCTCACGAAAAATGACATTAACAGAATCAAGAGGGGACAGCTCGGTCCGTTTCTCTCTTGTGTGTGTGCAGTGTGTGTTATGTGTGCTGTCCGTCGATGCCTTTTACTGCGTTCTGCTGGAAACCCAACACCGATGCTTTCTTCTCTTCCGCCAGTCTGTATGTTACGGTAGTGGCCATAAACAACCTCTCCTGCCGTACAGAAGTGTCGCAGTATTGACCTGTTTGATTCTACATCTTCGCAAAGAGAGCTATCAATAACAGCTGTTAAAGGGATATGCCTCCTGGGAGATTGAGTCCCAGTACCCGAACATATGCAGTCCCGGCCTTCCCCTCGCCACTCCACGTACACTGCTGATTATCCTGTGTAGATGACCCAAAGGTACCACCTGGCTGCCTGGCCAGGTCGTGGGAGGTGGAAGGTGTTGGTGCTGAAATGACAAAGTGTCGGACGCCTCGCGTGGCGACGTGGGACTTGGCAAGCAGTCGGTAGATGTGATGGTGCATTGCTAAAAGCATAAGGTGTGTCACTGGATGAGAGGCACAGAGGGAGATGATGTGTGTGGACGGGGTTATTGCCTGCATGCAACAGTGCCTTCCCTGTGCGGTGTAGCACTGAGGCAGACGAGCCGCGCCGCTCCCGCCCTGGTGATGACGCACAAGTGGTCCAGTGTTGACTGTTCACACAGGCTTTCTCGCATCAGTAACTCAGTGTTTATAATTCTGGTCGTGTGTGAGTGTTCGGGGGTGAGTGGGTGTGGAGACGGGAGTGGTTCTCGGGAGAGTGACAAGCTGAGGAGGCGGCGGGCTGTGAGTGTGGCCGGGAACTGGCCACTCCGGCAGGAGAGATGTGCTCGTCCTAGGCATTGGTCAGAGGCTTTGGGCAGGGAGGCGTCAGGAGGACGAGGCGGGAGTAACCTCCACGCCCCCCTCAGCTCCGACCACCCGACCGACACACTTTACAGTAGGAAATGCAGCAAGAGCCGAGTCCTGAAAGGCTACGCAACACGCAGGTGTGGTGCTCGTTTTGGTCAGTGAGTGTGGGAGGCGGCGGCTTCCGTTGCCCCTCTCTCTCTCTCTCTCTCTCTCTCTCTCTCTCTCTCTCTCTCTC
>JAYMFT010101314.1:0-13756 GCA_038088735.1 Panulirus argus
GAGAGAGAGAGAGAGAGAGAGAGAGAGAGAGAGAGAGAGAGAGAGAGAGAGAGAGAGAGAGAGTTGCTTACAATTTCCTTTAACATATTTTTCCTCGTGTGGTCCCACTCGCCCCGTTCCCTCTCCTCACCCCATACCTCTCTCTCTCCCCCCTTCCCCTTAACTCCCCCCGGGCCGTGGGAGGGGTCATGGCGCCCCACCAAGGGCACCGTCCGAGGGGCAAGTTTGAACCCCATTGCCAAATATTGAGACGGACGTCTATGGTGCGCCCGAGACGAGGGCTGGGTCGCATAAAACCTCCCTTCCCGAAGCCATGTCTGTTCTCAGGTCAAAGGAAAACCATTGTACTCAAGGGTCGTACCGTCGTGCCAAGGATCGTACCGTCGTGCTCCAGGATCGTACCGTTGTGCTCCGGGGTCGTACCGTCGTGCTCTAGGATCGTACCGTGGCGCTCTAGGATAGTACCGTCGTGCTCCAGGATCGTACCGTCGTCCTCTAAGATTGTACCGTCGTGGTCATGGGATGTGTTAAATCTACCTTCCCTTCATCTTTATATTCATTCTTATATTAAATTCCCATCTTTTACATCCTGTAAGCGCTACCTTTGCTTTCCATCTGAATTATCCTCCCTAATTTCCTTCTTAATTAATAGTTCACTTTTATCTGCCTATTCACCCATTCTTTCTTGTCTAATAATAATCATTCATTCATTTTTCTCTATCTAATTACTTAAATCTCATATCTTGAATCTAATTATGAATCATTCATTCTTTGTTCCTTGTTATATATATATTTTGATTAAGTCCTAATTACTTATTCTTCCTTCTTCGCTACTTAATGATTCTCTAATTGTAGCGTAATTCTCCTCTCTCTCTCTCTCTCTCTCTCACCCCACTCCTGTGTTCCTCCCCTTACCCACGGGGCCAGTTTTCCCCCCCTCCCCCTCCCCAGATCTCGCCATCTCCCCGAGTCAACCCCGAACATAAACTCCCACCGTTCCTGACATAAATCTCAACGGTGGGGTTCCCGGCGATCTTTGTGGGGGCCGTGGACGAGGTACACGCCACCACCTAAGGCAGGTAGAGACATTCTGACGGCGAGTACCGTCGCGGAGGCACTGGTAGTAGTAGTTGTGGTAGTAAAGGTGGTGATATTGGTGGTGGTGGCGGTGGTAGGAGTGAGTCCCCCCGAGGCATTTCTTTAGCGAGGAGGGCGTGGCACAAGACACCAGCATTTTCACGGCTCTCGGTCGGCATTCGCGTTCAGGTTTAACGTACCGGCAAGACGACGTAAATAATCCCCCGAGGAGGACGGGCGGGAGGGGGTGGTTGGGAGGAGACACAGGAGGACGGACGGACGGACGGGGGGGGGGGTAGGTAGGTAGACGGAGAGACAGGAGGACAGACGGAAGGTAGGTGGAGAGACAGAGACAGGAGGTAGGTAGAGAGAGACATTAGGAGGGAGATTGCACTTGTAAGAGATAAATACTGTGTGTTTCCCAGAGGGTCTTAACGTGAATGCGTTCACGGACCGTTTTATACAGTGTGACGGGCGACAGGAGCGACGCATCCCACACACTCGCCTGCAGTAGGCGGAGGGGCTAATCTCTCCAGGGGATATTCATCCCCATCGCTCACCTCCTGAGGACGAGAATTCCCTCACAGTCGCACTTCCACGGTGATGAGGTCCACATGAGGGGGACTGACACCCGAAGAGTAATGAGAAACAGTTGTAACCGGCAACTTATGAGGCGATACTCTACTTTCCCTTACTTCATTCTGGTAATGAGGTTCTTAATAACCCCCCCGTATCACAGGTCTTCCATAATGAGGTCATCATGAGGGCCTCTGAGACCCAATGGAAGCCACACTTTCATGGGCGAAGCTGTCTCCTACGATCGTCTCTCAGCCTCGAGCCGTGAGCGCATCAGCTGATTGCTCCACTCGCCCTGTTGCCCTACCGGTAGCGTTGGCCTTAACTCGAACAGAGGCTTTACACCGCTGAGGGCCTCTCGGTGCCACTGGAAAGCGGCTACCGGCTCATGCACGGTCACTGGCTGGAAAGGAACGCCGTGCCTCACGTTTATCTTGGCTCACGTTTATCATGACTCACGTCAGGATTACGTTTACCTTCGCTCACGTTTATTTAACGTATTGTTTTACCCAAAATTACAGTTTTCTCGTTTTTAGAAAATAGTGTAAAGATCCCACGGTCGGGTCTGGTTTAAAACTTAGGTTTAACGAAATCGTTGGGTTTAATTAGGAACTCCGATGTGCTAAACCATGGATAACTAAGTACCTGGGTCAAGCCAAGGTCCCTGGGTCGGGTCAAAACTCCCTTCTTTTTTTTTCTCTCTCTCTCCCTATTGCTTAAGCAAGTGCTTGAGGCTGAGCCAGCAGCCCTCGGGTACATTCCGGGAAGCCCCGTGTGACGCAATGGTCGGATGGCGTCGCTTTACCTCCGCTGACCTGGTCGGAGAGGGAGATTCGATTGCCCAGGAGCTGGATGTGGCAAGCGTGGGGTCAGCGGCACGTGACCGAATCTCAGCAGAAAGTCGAACCCGAGGCCACAACTCCGAAGAAACAGTACTCTTCCACACACGCGTCGGGGACCTGGCGTTTCTCCTACACAGATGCGTCTAGCTACGACTGCACACCAATCCTCACGCTGGATCGGGAAATCAGCCCATGGGTGAGGAGGGAAAGTCCTATTTCCCATACATGTGAAGGGACTGGGTATCCTACAAGGGACTCCTGCCACATCACGGGGGATGGCAATCACTACGGTAGGAGTAATCTACGTATGTCAGAAATTCAAAGCATCTCTTTTTACCTTTTGCGCGACAAGGGAGTTTGCCAAGTGAGTCCAGTAGATAACACTGACTTCAGGAAAACTGGGAAGGAACTATGAATGCAGCAGTGTCGCGTGACTGTGAACGCAGCGCATTCACCACGAAATAAGATCGTACTGGGAACCAAAGGTGTTGGAGATCCTAAACATGTACAGACCATGACACAGAGACTCATTCTGAGGGGTCAGAGGTCACGCCTGTCATACCCCAAGGGCGATCATGTACTGCTCAAGGGTCGTACCGTCGTATTCCACGGGTCGTGTCGTTGCGTTCAATGGTCGCACCATAAACGGGGCCAGCGATAACGGGCCTTATCGTGTCCCTGATAAGCCAATCCTCATCCCACCTGGCCTGGGCTGCATACCCGGGCAACTACTGCCCGCCTTCCGCTCCCTGCGTTACACACACACACACGTGACGATATGCCCCAAGAAACGTGTGCTCTGCATTAACTACGGGATTCCTTTACCTGCCCACACCTTCGTAGAGAGAGAGAGAGAATTGCCTCTCTCTCTCACTCACGCGTTCCTATGCATTTGTTTTCATGTGACGGAAAAAGAGAAAAGACGCAAGAGAGCGAAGGGGGTGTGTGGGGCAGTGGGAGGGGAGGGGAGGTTCCGTGGTATGGGTGCTGGGGTGGTGGCAGGAGGGGAGGGGAAGGGGTAGGGGAAGGGGGAGGGGGTGAATAGCGGCGGTACTGATGAGAGCGTCACAACAGCGGCGGCGGCGGCGGCAGGCGACCCTCCTCCTTCTCCTCCGCCGCCGCCACCGCTGACAAATAGCCGACAACTGTGTCGGTCGGTGGTGAGGAGGAGGGCCGCCCGGCTCCCTCCCTCCCTCCCTCCCTCATGCTGTTGGTGGTGGTCCTGTTACTTTCGTTGCTATACTTGTTGCTGTTACTCCTACTGTTGCTGCTGTTGACACAGTTGCTGCTAGCATCGCTATCTACTGTTCTCGTTGCTGCTAACTGTTGCTCATTCTGCTGCCATTACTGTTGCTACGGCTGTTAATTCTGTTGCTATTACTGTTGCTGTTACTGGTATTAAGCCTGCTCCTATTCCTGTTGCTATTGGTGTAACTATGTTCCTGTTTCTTCCGTTGTTATCTCTGCTGTTACTACTGTTGTCGTGACAGTTACTTACGTTACTACTACTGCCCCTGTTTTGGCTGTTACTTCTGTTGTTTACCAATTACCAGACCACACATTCGTTACGTGAGCAACTTAAGAAAAATAATTACACTAATCATAACAATCAGTACGCTAATTAAACGATCATATCATTCATAGTAATCACTCTACAGGCACCTTGCCAACTATCTTGAGAAAGGGCGGGGGGTGTCGGTGGGGCCCCTAAACCAATTTCTACTACTGGTGTGACGCCATAAGGGTCATGACAGTGACAGGGACTGGTTATGTTACGGTCAACCCTATAACCTGGTGACGGGGACGGCTTTCGTCACGCCCATAATCCGCGCCCGTGACGGCGACTGTCTGCGTTACGTGCCAATCGTCCAAAACAGTGACGGCCACTGTCTGCGTTACGACACACCTTGGCCCACGGTGGTGACGGTGACTGGCCACGTTACGACCCGTTACGGTATCACTGCCCGCAACTGCTGACACAGCTGGTGTCGGCGCTACAAGTGTCGGGGGGAAACAGGTGGTGAGGGGAGGGAAGGGGAGGAGGCCGTCCGTCCGTCCCCTCCCCCCCATGTACTACCTCCCGTGTTTACATTGCCAGCGACCAAAGTGTCTGGCGCAGCTATAAACACCAGCCCATAATAATGATTACAACACTTTGGTCTCCACCTCCCGAGTACGCCGGTGTTTGTAAACACGACTCTCGCGCCAGCGCTAAGGAGTACAGCTGTGTATGTAAACATGACTCGGCGTCGGACGCTACAATCCTATTATTTTCTTTCTGGGGAAAAATATGTGGAATTGCATTCAGCGCAGAAAATAACGAAAACGTGAAAAATCTATCAACATTTTACATGACATTCCTATCTTTCCAACTGACATAATAGAAAACGGATAAGATATTTCATACATGTAATAGAGTTTCTTAATCTTTTACAGAGTAAAGATATAGTGTACATGATACATGTGTGTATATGTGTATCAATATATGCATTAATGAGTCTGTGTTTGAAGATGAGCTGGACTGATTTGAGATAATGTATGCACCTGATTCACCCAGCAGAAACGAGAGCGGGAGTGTGTGACACATCACGGGACCCGGGGACACATCGTAGGACCCGCGGACATACTGCAGGACCCAGGGACTCATCAAAGAACACGGAGACGCACTGTGGGACCCGGGGACGCGCCACAGGTCCTGGGGACACACCACAGACCCTGCAGACACATATTAGGACCCGAGGACATACTACAGAACCCAGGGACACACCACAGGACCCGTGGACACACTGGAGGGCCCGGAGACACACCAAAGAACCCGAGTACACTCCATAGGACCCAGCCAGGGTCACACCACAAGACCGGGGAACACACCACAGGAGCTGTGGGACTCGTGGACCCGGGGAGAGAGTGTGAGGAGAGTGGGTGATAACACCGGGTAAGTGGGGTCCCTGGGGCACAGCGGGCCCTTGTGGCACTCCGGCCCGTCGTGATAAGGGGCCAGTACACCGTCTTTACCACTTTGCACGCCATTAAACGCTGCCTCGCCCTTTGGGCAGACGAGGGAAGGCAGAAGGCCGAGTTCAGAAAGGCAGAGGGTCGAGTTCATCAAGGTAGAGGGTCGAGTTCATCAAGGCAGAGGGTCGAGTTCAACAAGGCAGAGGGTCGAGATCAATAAGGCAGAGGGTCGAGTTCAACAAGGCAGAGGGTCGAGTTAAGCAAGACAGAGGGTCGATCAGCAATGTAGGGGGGTCGAGGTCATCAAGGGAGAGGGTCGAGTTCAGTCGAATCTGCTCCCTCTCATTTTCCTCACTTCACATGCTACAATCTGGGTAAGAAGATGCAGGCAGTCGAAACGACCTAGATGCATACAGAAGTACAGTCGAATGTGAGGGAAGTTACATGGTGACCGTGAGAGAGAACGATGCCTGATGGGGAGAAAACGATGGGGTGCCTGATAGGGTAGGAGACGTGGAGTGGTGTCCAGCCAGCAGAGATAGATAGCTTGTTTTACCAGGCTGTCAGTGGCCTGTGTTGTATTCATCCATGGTGGATGAACAGCGGGGCGCTGAGGGACGTGGGAATGTGCGGGGGCACATGGTGACGGCGGCGGCGGAGGCTGAGGTTAGTGGAACGAAAGCAGGGGGTAGTGACGGGTTATCCTGGCGCTTGGGGAGGGGTGGGGAGTGGCAAGTCATCAGAGGGAAAAGGGGTAGTAGCAAAAAGGACCAAAGGGAGACTGGAGCGACTGCGACGACCCAAAAACTGGACCCCATGAATGAGCACTTAAAGTCTGTGAAAAATGGACACAACAAAACGGCAGAATTCGGTAATGAGACACGTAATGCTATACATTAGAAGTACACTGTACAAGGCTGCTTTCTCGTCAGATGTTTTGATATGACACAGTGACACGATACACTACTTCCACGTTTTCTGTGAGGAATTCTGCTCAAGTCTGTGAGTGTTTGTTAGGTCGAAGACCGGGCCATCATACCGAGGGGTCGTGCCGTCCAGCTCAAGGGTGTGGTACTGTAGTGCTTTATGGGTCGCATCTTCGTGTTCACTGGGGTTAAAAATAATGTTAATCCTCTCGAGTCTAAGATTAACGAATTCTAACAAATGTTTCACAATAATTCGAGACACTACGATCTCAGAGAAGGATCCTTAAAGATCTATAGTCTGACACTTACTCCATTCCATGTTGTTTTTTTTTCAGGCTCCAGTCACGGACAAAAGTCCACATCAAGGCCGGGCCCAAATTGAAAAATAGAGAGAAATAAGAAACGGGAAGAAAAGGCAGGGAAAGTATTTACGAATTTTTGAGAAAGTGAAAGACCTGTCTTCTGAAACGAGCCAGGCCATAGTTATTGGGAAAGACATGAGAAGGCAGAGAGTTCCAGAGCTTCGACGTGTAGGGAAAGACGCAGTTATCAAAACAGCACACCCTTGAGTTGCCGATGGCCACACAATAATCATGTGACGCAGCAGCTTGCCGAGTATTCCGTGGTCTAGCTAGTGATGGGGCACACAAGCAGCCAGCTCTCGGAAGCAGAAGCCAAAGTAATACCTATAGAAAAGGGAAAGTGAACCAACATTGTGGCGTAGGGCAAGGGGGTCAAGTTTGGAATTTTCCTAATGAAAGAGAAAATAACAATTCCAACACATATCTTTACTGCTGTTCCTGAATTGCTTACTTATCCTGATGGAGAGGGAGGAGATGAGTGGAAGAGTTACTGTGGAAAGGGATCATCTGGGTCAGATGACATACTTATGGAAGGTGTTGGTGTTAGTTGAGTGAGTTCTGCCATTATGCCTTTAGATATTGATGGTTGGTCCTCCTTACAAATGCTCTTTTTCTTCAAAAATAAATGTTGTGTTGTTTGTTTAACCTTCATTGTCTTCTCATACTGGATTTCTTTATTACACCCTATATCAGCTAAGACACTTTAGCTACCTTTGAACTCCGTTTTGTGTTTTGGTCATCCTTGTCAAATATAGGGAGAGCACACTTCTTGCATGGCACTGACAACACCAACTACCATACTGCAGGCCTAGTGATGATTAAGTCATTCCAAACATAGCTGTGTGTGTGTGTGTGTGTGTGTGTGTGTGTGTGTGTGTGTGTGTGTGTGTGTGTTTTGTTTAAGACTTCAGTCATGGACAAAAGTCCACATCAAGGCTGGGCCCCAGTTGAAATATAGGGAGAACTAAGAAACAGAAAAAGAAAAGACAAGGGAAAGTATTTACCAATTTTTGAGAAAGTGAAAGACCTGTCTTTTGAAATATGCCAGGTCATAGTTTTTGGGATAGACATGAGATGATAGAGAGTTCCAAAGCTTTGACATTTAAAGAAAGAAGCAGTTATCAAAATGGCACACCATTGAGTTCTTGATGGCCACACAATAATCATGTGATGCAGCATTTTGGTGAGTATTGCATGGTGTAGCTAGTGGTGGGGGCACACAAGCGGCCAGCTCTCGGGAGAAAAAACCAAAGTAATACATATAGAAGAGGGAAATTGAACCAACATTGTGGTGTAGGGCAAGTGGGTTAAGTTTGGAAGTTAGCCTGAGACAGTTTGTAAGTCAGACCTCGTCGTACTCAGTCAAGTAAGGATATAGAGCTAGAACCAACCCAGATGTGAGAGCAGTACTACACACTAGAACAAATCAGTCCCTTGTATAAATGGAGCAACTGTTGTGTAAAGAAGAAGTTATGACACCTAAACAGGACACCCAGTTTCTTAGAGGCAGAATTAGCTATTCCCGTAATGTGGGGTTTCCAGAAAAGAGTGGATGTTACTGTGATATCAAGTATGTTCATTGAGTCAGGAGATGGAATTACAGAACCATCAAAGGAGAGATGAGTTATGGGGAGTTTTTGATAGAGAGATAGGTAGAAATTGGGTATTAGAGGCATTAAACTTAACCATATTTTGTGTACCTTGCTGAGATATCCTATCCAAGTTTATTGAGGAAGCTGTGTCAAGATGGGATGCAGAAAGAGTGAGAGAAGGGGGAGTAGAATTGAAGGATGTGGATGAATGCAGTGTTGAGTTGTCAGCATATTAGTGCATTGGATTGTTTGTGGAGGAGAGTAAATCGTTGAGAAAAAGGTGAAAAAGTGTAGGAGAGAGGACAGAACCTTGAGGGACACTGCTGTTGATGGAGAAAAGGTGGGAGGCTGATCTATCAACAACCACAGAGATAGATCAGCCAGAGAGGAAGCTAGATATCAAGGAGCAAAGTGAGGGAGGGAAGCCTAAAGAGGGGAGCTTAGAGATGAGACCCCGATGTCACACCCTATCAAAAGCCTTAGATATGTCAAGGGCAACTACATTTGATTCCCCAAAATCATTCGGGGATGATGACCAGACATTAGTAAGATAGGAAAGAATATCACCACTGGATCTCGCCTTATGGAAGCCATACTGATGATCAGAGAGAAGACTGTGATTTTTGAGGTGTTTAAGGATATGGGAGTTGAGGAGGGCTTTAAACACTTTAGAAATGTTAGATGTCAAAGAAACAGGACAATAGTCAGAGGGGTCAGAACAGTCTCCCTTCTTAGGGATGGGATGTATCAAAGCATGTTTCCAAGGAGAAGGAAAAGTTTTGGTTTTTAAGCTGAAATAGAACAGACGAGCAAGCACAGGTGCAAGTTCAGAGGCATACTCTTTCAGTACAGAGGGATGGATGCCTTCAAGACCATAAACTTTGCTTACGTCCAGAGAAAGAAGTACTTCAGATAGTCCGAAAGAAATTATGGGAAGAAGCATACGATTAGGAAGAGGAGCATCAGGGGGTGAGGGAATGTTAGAGTCATCAAAAGTGGAGGTAGAGGAGGAACAGGAACCAAAGAGAGTTGCTTTGTCTATAGGAGAGATAGTTATAGTACCATCAGAGTGGATAAGTGAAGGGAAGGTAGAGCAACAGAAGTTGTTAGAGAGGCCCATAGCTAAAGAACAGAAACACCTATCAGTGGATCAAGAGATGTTATTGCACTTCCTTTAAATAAAGGAACACTTCGCCTCACAGATAACATTATTGGAGTGATTACAGGCAGTGATAAAAGCTGAATGGGAGCCAGAGGAAGGAGAGCTTTTCCAAGCCTGATATGCCTGATCCCTTGCCTGAATGGCCTCAGAACAAGAACGGTTGAACCATGGATTGGATGAAGAGGCTGTCTTGGAGGAAGAGGTGTAAATCACATACACATAAATTGAGTAGGTTTTAATCTCCTGTAGAGAAAGTTCTTAGAATCATACCACTCATCACTGGATAGAGCTATTTTCTCAATATGTTTTCTAGAATCTAGTTTTTCATTTATGGTGACACCTAAATCTTTTACATATATCCCACTTTCTGTCATTTTCCTTGTCAGGCCTTTATATTGTGTGAGTAAGCTTGGAAGAGAGGCTTGTGTTAGGAGGTAACAGGAGAGATTAGATGAAGGATGGCACAAGTTAAGAGCATTTTAAAATATACCATCATTTTATAATAGTACTAATAACTTATCAATGAATTCCCATCTCTCTCCTCAATAACTTAGGATAGCAACATAACTTTTGAAGCATTACAAATTCTTTCTTTCCTTGAGAGAATCACCAGAATCCCCAGGGATTAGAAAGCTCTTAATTCCTGCCTTCTGGTGAGGTAAATGCCACTCTATCCATGCTAACCACCAATTCATTGATAGTGGCCTCTGGTATGACTTGACTCCACCCACCAACCAATCAGCAACTTCTCATCAAAACCTTGGCTGTCAGTACCGACCCACCTCATAATTCTCAAAACAGGGACATCATTCTTATGGTGTTCACCACCAATTTAGAGAAAGGATTTTGATAATGAGGGGAAGGAAGGGCATAAAAATAAACTAGGAAAAATGCCCAGGGGACACTGCTGTGGAGAGATAAAGGATTTCATACTTCAAAACTTACATTTTCTTCCTGGGTCAGTTTATCTCTTGAGCTTTGAGAGCTTATCATGATGGAAGAGGAGGGCTGTAGAAAAAAAGAATCTCAAAAAGATGAGTTATACAAAAGCAGTACCTTATGAGTCATTGTATAGCACACCAAGACCCATCTGCCCCACCACTGGCAACTCCAGGGCTATATTAGGTCAGCCCTTGACACTCTGCCCCACCATTGGCAACTTCAGGGCTATATTAGGTCAACCCTTGACACTTATCATCAACAGATAAGTCGTTGATCTCATCCAAGGAAAGACTCCTCACTAAGGTTAAAAGTAGATTTACCACCCCAAAATCTTGGGCTCAGACACAGAAGCCAGACTGGATCAGAAGAATAAGTCTCTTAATCCAGATGATTCTTGCTAAGAAAGGTTCTAAACTTCCTGGATTTGATTAAATGTTCCCTTGATAATCTCCAGTAATCTCTACTAGTTCTCTCAAGAGATTTAACCAGCCATAAAGAAAGCAATTTAGTTTTTTTTTTTTTTTCAAAAGTAAACCATAACTGGTATATCACCTAGCTGTTATTTAATTCCTGTTTACTCATCAAAAAGACGTTCCCAGAGGGCATTCTTGCAGTATAGTATTACTAGACTTGTTTTTATTAAGAAAAAGACTAGAGGAGAACTATACTCATAGAACTTCCAGAACTTCAAAAGAAACTTAATCCTCAAGGAAAAATTGGAAGAAGTTCCACACTGACAGATAATGTCTTACCTCTAGCTATGTCATATCTCTGATGCCCATCCCCTCTGGGAACTCATGGTTTTAGGTTATAAATAAAAGGGTATGGAGAAGGCTGGATGTTTTGAAAGTGACGTGGTTGTTGACTATATGGTGTGAGGAGGGTTGATCAAGTGAGAAATGATAGACTAAGAGAGAGCTGTAGTATTGGGAGGAGCATGGTTGAAAGAGATAGAGTGTGCTGAAATGGTATGGACATATGGAGAGGATGAGTGGATTAAGACTTACTAAAAGTGTATACCTGTGTGAAGTCGAGGGAAGAAGGATGATGGGCAAACTGAGAATGTGGTGAAAGGATGGAATGAAAGATTCTTTGAGTTATCAAGGCATGCATGGGTTAGAGTTAAGTGGAGCAGTGTAACATGTAGGGGATGATGTTCTGTCATTGGGCTGAACCTGGGTATGTGAATTGGTCAGAGGAAACCACAGAAAGGGTTGTAGGGCTTGCCTGTGGATTGGGGTCTGGTATCTGTGCATTATACATGACAGCTAGAGGGTGTGTGTAAGAATATAGGTTTGTCTTTTCCCTGTGATACCTCAATATGTGGGAAATGACGAACAAGTAAGATTTTTTTTTTTAAGTAGAAATATATGAAATAAGGTATAAAATGTAGATGACATGTTATAGCATACACTGTAACAGGCTTTTGTAGCCTGTCAGGTACTTGATTAACTTAGAAGGTCTTATAACCTACATGAAAATTATGTAAGACACTTGTGGGACATCATTGATGAAGTGTTTTATGCTCTGAAATTAATTTGTGTGTAAGGTAGCAAGGGTGAATGGAGATGTAAATCTTATTTGATAGCCCAGTGAATGGTGCAGACTCGATAGTGCTCTAGTGTATAGAGCTTGAAGATACCAGTACATTTTGAAGGCTTTAAACATAAGATACTGCTGTAAATGGTAATGTTTTAGACCAGTGTTGTCCAAACTTTTTTGCCTATTGTGCCCCTTGTTGCCTTCCACCATTAAGTGCCCTTATGACTGATAAACTCATTATTTTAATCAGGGTGGTACTACCATCCTGACTGAGGAGTGTTAAAGTGCTGCCCGGAACCATCCTACACTCTCCATGTCAGGATTGCTGGTCTAACTTCCTGTCTCATCAGAACGGGACTACCGGGCTAGTCCTACCATCTTCTTACAAGTGCCACACACCTAATCATACCTTGCTTATTATTATTACTTTTTTCACATAGTACTCTTGTCAATTCCTATCTGCTCTAACATTAATAAGCATCATGATGACAGTGTCCTTCCAGTCTGTGGGCCTTAGTCCTGGCATCATAGAGTGCTAAGAATCTCTGGGTTTCAGCCTGACTCTACTGCCAATGAGAGAGAAGACTCTAACAGTAGTAGTACCGGCCCCTCCCATGACTTTCCCCTCTCTGTGAGACCTTCCTCTTTTTTTATTCACTATACCAACATTTGTGGTCTCTCGAGTAACCTCTCCTCATGTGAACACCATCTGTCTAGTGCCTCTCCTAATATCTTACTTCTGTCTGAGACACAGTTGTCTAGTGATGTTCTGACTAGTCCCTCTTTCATATCTAACTATAACTGCCACTCATGTTTCCTATTCAAAGGTGGTGTTTGTGCTTATTCCAGCATAAACACACCTGTTGCATGCCTCAAGGACCTTGAATCCCCAAAATTTGATGTTATGTGGCTCAAAGTCTGTCTCCCTACTACCACAATTGTCCTCTGTTATGCCTATTGCTCCTCTGATCCAAATTTTGTATCCTTCTCCGACTATCTAAACTCCTGTCATGAGACCGTGACATCCTCTCACCCACAAGCCGAGATCCTCTACCTTGGGGATTTCAGTATTCACCATAGGAAATGGTTGAAATCCTCCCATACGGACGATTGAGGGATCAAAGCCCACACGTTCTCCATTCTATATGATTGGGAGCAAATTATCTCCCACCCTACCCATATACCCATCCGCTGTGACCACTCTCTTAATATTCTGGATTAGTTTTTCACCTCTAGTCCATCTCGCTATAAATACACAATCTCACCCCCAATTAGTTCATCTGTTCATACTCTCATAATGTATCTATTCTAATGGCTCCTCCCCCTCCAGCAGCCCTTTCTAAGTGTAAATACGGGTACCTTAACAAAGCTGAGTGGAATAACTTACATAACTTCTTTTCTGACTTTCCCTGGGTAAATTAGTGTCTCTTATGTGGTGATGCTTCTGTCCCTGTTATTCTTGTGGGAATGGAAGCATTTATTCCCTCTTCCTCCAAGACTACTACTTCATCCAGTCCATGGTTGAACCCTTCTTGTTCTGAGGCTATTCAGGCAAAGGATCCGTCGTATTAGGCATGGTAAACCTCTCCTACCTCTGGCTTCCATTCAGCTTTTATCACCACCTGTAATCGCTGCAAGCGAGTTATCCGTAAGATGAGGCATTCCTTTATTCAAAGGAATTGCAATAACCTCTCCTCATCCACGGATAGGTCTTTCTGGTCTTTAGCTAAAGGCATCTCTAACAACTTCTGTCGCTCTACCTTTCCCTCACTTTTCCGTC
>JAYMFT010101325.1:0-13756 GCA_038088735.1 Panulirus argus
TACGATTATTGCCAGTCCTTCGTCAGTACGATTATTGCCAGTCCTTCGTCAGTACGATTATTGCCAGTCCTTCGTCAGTACGATTATTGCCAGTTCTTCGTCAGTACGACCATTGCCAGTCCTTCGTCAGTACGATTATTGCCAGTTCTTCGTCAGTACGATCACTGCCAGTCCTTCGTCAGTACGATCATTGCCAGTCCTTCGTCAGAAGGATTATTTTCGGTCCTTCGTCAGAAGGATTATTTTCAGTCCTTCGTCAGATGCAAGAGAAAAAAAAAAATAGGTACGATTTGCAGTGTAAAACGGGTTCTTTTCACTGCCCCTTTGACTCTGCCCGTCATAGACCTCACACCCTTATCTTGCTAATGCAGCGGTTCCCAGTGAATATTAAAGTAGAATATGAGGACAAGGGAGATTCAGTCGAGCCAAAATTTGGCCAAGGGAGGGGTTCATGCAGGCCACTGCTGAAGCGACATCGCCTCCGTCAGGAGAGCTCATGTCCTGTCACCCATCTTCTCTCCCTCCCCTGCCGTACCTCCCTGCTTGGGGATCACTCCCTCTCACCCTGGGACGCTTTCTAGCCCTCACCTACCCTCCCTGGAACACCACGAACCCCTCTCCTTCCCTCCCTGGAACATCCCAACTAATAGCACCCGACAGTCTCCCTGGCCTTGCTACTTTATTCTCCCTTCCCTGGACGCCATCATCGCCCGGTACATACACCGCCACCCACACTGCCACCCACACCACCACCCACACCGCGACCCACACCGAGTTGAAGAAAGGGAAACCCAATTGTGCAAAAATCTAATTCCCACCAAAAAAGAAGTACATGAATGCACTTAAGCCACTCTCAGAAAAGTATAAACAGAGTCCATGACAAAACACAGAAAGCATAAAAAGGCATGTCTAAAGCTCTAGAGGAATTCTGTACATCAAGTTGGGCAATATATATGCACCGGAGGAGCAAGGAATACCGCTCAGAAAGAGTGACTAGATCTCCTGTCATGCTAACATATTCCTCCTCCTCTCGCTCTCACGTACATGCAAAAAGGCCCACTACATAAACACACAGTTCGATCAACAAAGGATATGATTTTGTGGCCGGAACGCATGGCATTGTCAGAGAGCCTTGATGAATCATTAGTTAATGTCATTACTTGAATACGGCTCGAATTCAGAACCCGATGTCCCTGTTCACGTCATGACCTAACGTTACTGTCGACGTCAGTGCTGAAATCGGTCTATATCACGCGTGACATCAGGAGCACAAAGCACCTGACATCACTAGCCATCACTGTTGACATTAGTTGACATCAATTCTGACATCAATAGCCAATATGAGTGCCGATGAGAGTAGCTGCCATCCCTGATGTCATTAGCTGGTACCACAACCGACATCATTAGCTGATGTCACTCTTGACATCAGTACCTGATACGACCGTCTGCTGCTGTGCAATACTTCACAATGCAGTCCGAAAGCGTTTCACGGAACACTTTGTCTTGTCTGCAGTGCAATACAGTTATTGGAAGTGTTGCTTGGAATTTGCTAAAAAAGATATGTGTATTACGTTTTCTATTGGCAAAAGTGGAGTTTTCTTTAAGTAATGAAGGTAGGTGAAGTTCCACGTTAATTATGCATATCTGGAGTCACAGTTTTAATGATATTCACTTAATTTCCTCCTAGGAGCCGCTCCTAGTTATCCCCAGGAGCTACTCTCATACCCTAGTTAACCCTAAAAACTACCCCCTCTCACTTAAGATACCCCCACATGAGCTGGATCAACCCTAGTTACCCCTCAAGAACTGCCCCAACCCTAGTTACCCCTCAGGAGATACCCCAACCCTAGTTACCCCTCAAGAGCTGCCCCAACCCTAGTTACCCCTCAAGAGCTGCCCCAACCCTAGTTACTCCCCAGGAGCTGCCCCAACCCTAGTTACCCCTCAGGAGATGCCCCAACCCTAGTTACCCCTCAAGAGCTGCCCCAACCCTAGTTACGCCCCATGAGCTTCCCCAATCGTAGCTACCCAACAGGAGATACCCCTAACCCTAGCTACCCCCCCCCCAGGAGCTGTGCCCCCTCTCCCAACCCTAGCCACCCCCGGGGGAACAAAACTTTCATAAATAAGGATTTAAGACAGCCATAAATATGGCTTTGAGATTACCACATATATCAGGCAGGTGAAGGCCGGACCGCAGCCACGGGACCGGACCACACTACCTCACATCCGAGAGAGTCACCTAGGCATTGGGTGAACTGGAGTGATAGCCAGTGTATGTTGCCCTGGGTACCTTGTGAACTGGGAGGGGAGCTTATGGCCACGTGTCTGCAATGGGAAAGGTCTGGCACTGAGTTACAGTCTTCGTATGCTGTTTAGAGTATTCTGCGTACCGAAGGGACGGACGACGCATGCCGTATACGAAATACGTCTACGACATACCCATAAACCAATCCGAAACAAGAATGAAAGTGATAAAAAAGTGAAAAAAAAAATGCCGTTTCAGAATTCACAAGAGGCTCCAGAAATATACAGAATCTACGTAAAAAGAGAAGTGGATGATACACGATGTATTATTGAGGTACCAATCTTCAACAGGTGATAGCGTGTATGATGATGTCGGTAAACCTTTACTCAAGATTTCTTTTCAGTTGCACTCCGGCGGGAAGCAACGATGCAACAGGTGTGTGCATTTGATGCGGTTGGCACACACAAGACAAGGGTCCTCCTCCACCAGCGACTTGGTAATTAATTAAACCCAAGCGACGGGGACACTACAAGTGGCTCGTAATGAGTCTCGTGGTATTAACGAGATATGATCACACTTAACGAGCATGTGCGAGGGCCAGCGGACGACCCAGGTTCCCTACTGGTATGTTAAGGGCCAGCAGACGACCCTGGTTCCTCCCCTAGTATATCAGGGGCCAGCGGACGACCTTGTCTCCAGTACTCCAGCGTTTAGTAAACGACCCCGGGCCTCATGGACGACCTCTGGCCTCCTGCCCTACAAGGAATACGAACGATACCCCTGGCCTCCTGACCTCCAAGGAACAGTGAAAGCCTCCTGGCCTCCAGCAGGGTAAAGGCCAGAGAACGACCCTTGCTCGTACCATCACTGTGGCTATTCAACAGCCCTAGTGGCCCTAGCATCACAAGGGCCAGAGAATGACCCTGGACTCTAGCGTGCCTAGGGTCCAGTTGGCCACCCTAGCCCAAAGTAAATAGGGTCAGATCCAACACACCATAAGATGAAAAATCGTGTGTATATATATATATATATATATATATATATATATCTTCTTCCATCTTCCATACATATTCGCTGTTTCCCGCTTTAGCGAGGTAGCGTTAAGAACAGAGGACTGAGCCTTTGAGGGAAAAACCTCAATCGGCCCCTTCCTTGTTCCTTTTTTGGAGAAGCAGAAACTGGAGGGGAGGATTTCCAGCCCCCCGCTCCCTCCCCTTTTAGTCGCCTTTTACAACACGCAGGGAATACGTGGGAAGTATTCTTTCTCCCCTATATATATATATATATATTCTCAACCATCCCAATTTAAATGTAAAATGTTACAATGCGAAGAGCAACTAATTAAATAAATTACGTATCTTCAGGCGCTTAAAGACATTTCGCATTCGTAATGTGTTAAAATTCAAGTTTCAAGACAGAGCCTTATTAGTTTGCACACACAAAGTCTTATTACTCAGCATCCGTTGAGCCTTATTACATCGGACACTCAGACTTTATCAGACTATACACGGAGATTTATTTGACCGTACACACACACACACACACACACACACAAAGCTATTAGGCCATGCACAGTGAGCCTTATCAGACCGTATCAGAGCCTTATTAGACCGTACATAGAGCCTTATTAGACCGCATCAGAACCATATTAGACCGTACACAGAGCACTATCAGACCGTATACGGAGCCTTATTGGACCGTACATAAAGCCTTATTTGAAAATGCACAACGATTTTTTATTAGTCAAAAAAAAGACTCTTTACTAGACAGTAAACAGAGTAAAGTTATCAAGTTGGACAAAACTTGAACCTTCAAGAGGCAACACAACAGCCCTCACCCTCCCACTGGACCCAACTTATTGCCTAAGTTCCTACAGAAATATGCACGGAAGGCTCAGCCAAAGTTCTCGTTCCTTATGACTCTCGCCCGTAACAGCATTCCTCCGGGTTCAAGGGGGCATTAAAGGACTTTTGATGCCCGGCGTTGAAGTTAAATCTCTTTGAGCTACGACGGTACGACCCCCAAGCAAGACGGTACGACCCCTGAGCAAGACGGTACGACTCCTGAGCACGACGTTACGACCCTTAAGCACGGAGCTATGGCCCTCGAGCACGACGGTACGACGTTCAGCATGACGGTACGACCCTGAGCACGAGGGTACGACCCCTGAACACGAGGGTACGACCCCTGAGCATGACGATATAATCCTTGAGGACGAAGATACGAGCACGACAGCTCGGAGGACGGCGTTTACGACCCTTGAGCAGCACAATACGACCTCCGAACGCGGCGGTACGACACCCTTTGATCACAAACGCACGACCTCGGGCAAGATGACCGACCAGGCCTTTAAACCAGACCCTTATCGAGGAGTCATGCCAAAGACCTCTCCACCAAACCCACTAAAGTCGTACCATCGTACTCGAACAGTCGTACGACCCTGCTCCAGAGGGTCGTACTGTCGACAGAGGAGTCGTACCTTTCAGCTCGCGGGGACTAAAGAACCTTTACGACCCGGATGAAAGTTTAATAGGCTACGCATATTAATGACAGTGAGAAAGTTCGGGGAACAAATCCCGTAAGAACAGACGAAGCTTTTATCCATATAACTTCTAAACCGTTCCTGATTACGGTTCTAATTACGGGTAATTGAATTCAAGCGATTACTCTTCACTAGTATACCATACGTACTTCCGATATGATCAATAGAAAATAAATCACCAACATATATGGGTCAATTACATCAGCCATGTCAATCGTCGTAAAAGTCTATTTACAATTTACGTGGGTGCTGGGGGGCTTGTCTCTATCCCCGTAGCTCGCGGTCGGCCTTTCTCCGGACGTGGAGGCTTGGTCTTCCGTGCTGTTTGATGCTGCAGTTCTCCTCCTTGGTGCGGAGAGGTGGTGGGGACGCGGGGAGAAGACATGAAGGAAGCGAGATTTGTGAATAAATGTAACGTGGTCTGATTTCCATCACGGAGGGGACACACACACACACACACACACACACACACACATGCCCTGGACGTTCCAGGACATTCATCCTGGAGGGGACAGCCATACACGTGCCCGAAGACATACTGGACACTCACAACGGAGGGAACAAAAAGTTACTTCAAATTATTGACCACAGATACATTTTTAAAACCACATATATTCAATAAACAATTTACAATAATCCTACGTTAAAAAACACAGTGATAACTGTAGTCCACATATTATTAAAACTAATTAAACAAATTTATAAACAAGGGAACAACATACGAGCAAATCACTGTTTGAACAACTCCAATAATTCGTGATTCAACCAACTAGATCCGTCATGGGGAAGAATACTGACGTATAAATATCAGTGTCTCTTAATACTGTCAAGTCTGTCTGGCGTACACACGAGCCAGGACACGCTTGGAAGAGACGATGGAAGGCGAGTTGTACAGACAACAATTACCTTTTGGATTACAGCGACACGGACATGTGTGAAGGGAAGGCTTGGATTAATCCCTGGTACTCACAGACAGACAGACAGTACTTCACGTACGACGAATTAATCCCTTAAGAACGACGAATATTGCGTATGAATCCCTTAACTCGGAGGATCTGATACCCAAAGTACGACGACTTAAACCCCTTTAAATAAGGTGAAGGATCCCCCAACAGTAACGAAGGGTCGGCCCGTGGGAGTAACGAATGTGAACTAAAGATCATGCAACAGTTACCAAAACTTCCCTATAAGCAGATACATAGATAAATAGATAGACAGATACATAGACAGATACACAGATAGATAGATAGATAGACATAGACAGATATAGACATATTTCATTGACATTAATTCATGCTTTAAGAACAAATAATATACATTATGTTCTGCGATTAAAATCTTGAACAATACAACAAAGTAAAATACAGTGAATCAAATACGTGCAAATACAATACCCATGCAATAGATAGATAGATAGATAAATAGATGCCAAATACCAGCATTTCTGTTAGGAATGAGGCAACAAAGGTCGAGTCGAACTCTTGACTATTTGGCCTTAAGAAAACAGACTAAGGTAGACTAAGGGAGGTGACGTTATCCCCCCCCCTCTCTCTCTCTCTCTCTCTCTCTCTCTCTCTCTCACGAGTAGTAAGTAATCCCCCCCCACACACACACAGCCAGCCAGAGATCTAAGGACGCAAGGCACACGGATTAACACGGGCGTGTCCGGTCAACGCACGGGATTAAGCTAGGCCAAGACGAGAAATGAAGTTCAACGAATGTAACAAGGCTGATGGCCATGTTTAACGAGGGGTGAAGATCTATCTAGAGAATTGGCAAGCTATCAACGTGCTCCTGGGGAAGAGGACTTGAGAACAACTGTGTTCAACGAAGGAAAGACGCATCGACGGTGCTCAACGAACCTAGTTCATCTTGGATGTGGTGAACACGGTGTTCAACGAGGACGAAGACAAATGTTCAACAGCCCCACAGTTCTTCCCAACTCCCCTCCCCTCCCCCCCCCCCTTCAGTCTACGCCCCACTTGGGAGGGAGTTCCCGCAGGTTGCACTCTGGTAGAACTAGTCTCCCCAGCTCTCCCCAGACAACGAACAGCGAGGCAGTGGGGGAGCGTGTACAGAGTCCCTGGGGAGCAAAATTACACCGTGTGATCCTGGCCTCGCATGGAGATAAAAATCGTCCACATTTCTTTTTGCGTTATCTTTACCTCATCAAGAAATAGTTTACGTTCTACGATGAACCAAAATACTCTAGAAAATCTTTCTGTTCTTATAAAAGGATCTTTTCTTTCCTTAATAATAATAACAAATAATAACAATAATAATAATAATAATAATAATAATAACCATCATCATCATCATAGTAATAATGATTGTGATAATAATAATATAAATAATAATAATATAGTAATAAGGATAGTGATAATAATAATATAAATAATAATAATGATAAAATAATAATAATAATAATAATAATAATAATAAACACTCTGTTGCATTTCTCTTAAAAAAGAATTTGAACATCCAAACTCTTTTTCTTGTCCTAACTTTACACAGTCTCGTCACTTTCAGGAGTTAAGTACATTTTACAGCTACTTAAAACCGAAAAACTGTCATGTCACAAACAAACACAAACACATACTGTGTGCGCGCGCGCGTGTGTGTGTGTGCGCGCGCGTCTATAAACACTCAGGATATGATACTATATATATATATATATATATATATATAAAGGTTAAGAGCCGGGGCAACACGAGTGTGTATAACTCTCTCCCCATAAACCCCCGTGCACAATGTTAATCCAATCAGAACCCTTTGCCATCACCATCTCTGACACTGGCAGCCCACGAGCATGAGTATGACGCTCAGGGAGGGAGGCAACTACGGTACTAGAGTGAAGACAGTTTAGTTACGGTGAGAGGCCAAGGGGCCCTGAATCTTACCCACCTTGAGAGACAAAGAGTAAGGAGTGACTTGATCTCAGGCTTTAAGTTCTGGAACCTGTTTGATAGAGTCAAGAGAGAAACAGTTCTTCAAAAGCTGAAGGGACATGAGAGCCCAAGTCACATTATCAGGTAATTTAGCAAGAAAATTGTTATATTAGATGAAGAATTGTAATTTTTCTTCGTAAGACTTGCAAAAGGAATAGAATAAAGTTGAAGAAATACTGAATGGTAACAAATAAAGCTTAAAATCATGTATGAATGGAATAAAGTAGAAGAAATCATGAATGATAAACAAATAAAGCTTAAATTAATGTAGGAATGGAAGAAACTAAGAGGAGAAATACTGTCATTCTCTCTCTCTCTCTCTCTCTCTCTCTCTCTCACAACTGCCCTGACCCCTTCCCCCTCTCACACATCCCTCCCCTCTCCCCCTCTCCCCTCCCTCCCCCAAAGACCTTCCCTTCCTCTCTCTCCCCTCTCCCCTCTTCTCCCCAAGAAGAAGAAGAAGAAGAAGTAAAAAAGTGCTGCCTCGCTAATTAGCAACTTCTTGTGAGAAGCAAGAGAGTCTGAGGTCGGTGTCTCATTACGCTCCAGCAAATCTTAACAAGCCCACGATACCAGCAGCAGAAGGGGTAACACTTCCCTCTAGCTTACCACTACCCTTCCCTCACCTTACCTGGCTTCAGAAGGGGTACGAAGGGGTACAAACTCCCTCTAGCTTACCAACCTTCCATCACCTTACCTGGCAGCAGCAGTAACAGCAGAAGGAGTACCACTTCCCCCTAGCTTACCAAAACCCTTCCCTCACCTTATCTGGCAGCAGCAGAAAGGGTTCCACTTCCCTCTAGCTTACCATCCTTCCCTCACCCTAAATTACCTTGCAGTAGCAAGCAAAAGATGGAGTTACACTTCCCTCTAGCTTACCACACTTCCCTCACCTTACCTGTCAACAACAGCAGAAAGGGTACCACTTCCCTCTAGCTTACCACCGTTTCCTCAGCTTACCAGTCAGCAGCAGTACCAGAAGGGGTACCACTTCCCTCTAGCTTACCAACCAGCCAAGCTTACCCCCTTCCCTCCCCCTCCTCCTTGTACCTGTACACGATAAGAAACCTTTAGTGATCGTTTAAGGAGCGGAGGGACTTCGCCAGCTACCGCTGCCGAGATAAGGACGCCTCTCTCCTCACGCTGAATTATACTAACGGCTTCGTTACGCTCTTCGTTATTGAGTTCCGATATTGGCGGCGCCTTAACGGTGCCTTCATAGGCAACGCCACAAACCCTTCTCCCACCGCCCAACCAAAAACCCTGTTTATTTAAGCTGCTTATCTCCCTGGCGTTAATTTTTTTGGGGGGAGATGAAGACATGCAAGAATGCTTATTACGAGTCTGCTTTACCAATAAAGACGATGAATATCTTACATCTGGCGATGATTTACTTTCATGCCTTCGACCAAAAGCTGTCCTTAAAACACAGCATTCTGTGGCAGATCCAGGATAATGAGAGACTATTAGGAAACGCAGAAGGTTTTGACGAAGGAGGAGAACTTGGCGTCAAAATGTTCGTCCATTCCTTCGAGAGCCAGGAATGGGCAACGAAAATGAATCTAAAGAAGACTTTATCCATTACTGTGATTGTACGAACATCTATACCTATACGTATAGGGGTCTGAGATGATTAAACTTTCATTTAGATTCCACTTACGGTAAGATCCTATGGCTTTTCTGTACCACAGTGCCGTCCAGTCATTCGCTGAGGGAACGCTCGCTGGTTCTGTTTGATAGGTCATCGCCATTCGCTATCCCAAAAGTACGATAACGATGCCCCAGCCATTGCTATTGACAATGTACTCAACCGCCTCCCGTGAAAAGACATACTGTTGGAGGATGGGTGAAGACACGTCTCTCCTAAGGCACGCCTTTCTCCTCCTTCCGTCAACATTAAGGAGCCGTGGCAGACTGGGGGGAAACAGACGAGAGATATTATCATTACATGGATCTCCTCTTTCCACTCAGTGAGAGTTGCTGCCGTAGGAAGCCCCTCCAAGGCGTGTATGGCAGAAACGCTCTGGAGTCTGGGGCATTATGCCGGTGACACTCGTAAACTGCGTTAGCTTTCCTTCCCTCCCTTTCCTCAGGTTGCGTCTCTCCTCTCAGAGTAATGTATAAACTCCTGGTCTTCACGCGGGATCTCGTAAAGATTCAGACTCTTTAGATAAGAATTTTTGAAGCCAACTTCAATTGCCGGGATTCTTGGAGGAGGGTGCAGAGTTCTCTCGCGCGCGCCAACAGGAGCTAATAATCTTCAGGCTTGGAGAAAACGTATTCTTCTTTTACATTTTTGTTATGATGTTTCCAGCGGTGCTCGAGTGCTCACAATCCTTTCTACTCACAACTGATGATATGCAGATTACTCACAATGTGTAAATTAGTATCTACAAGGCCACTCTTCATTATATTTTTCCACAATGACACATTAATGTACGGATGTGCGTCAAATGTTTCCCTACTTGGAGGGTTCTGTCGGGCCTCAGGAGCAGCCCGAGTCAGCGACTCTTGAGTACCTGACAATGCAGTACCTCGACTGAGGCAGACGACCTGCGATCACAACTTTTTTTTTTTTTCCTCCTATTAACCTTCTCTTTCGCACTTCCAGCAATCCTCGAAGAATCTCGAGCCTTCAGCTCCCAAAAGCTTTCCCTCCTACCAACAGCCAAAGAGAGATATTCGCAACTCTTTCTCAAACCACCTGGTCTTTGTCAGTGGTGGCTTCCCTCTACAGCTGCACTTGGGTTGAAAATGGACATAGATTCCCGCCGAAGGGCACTCAATCGCTGTTCCAAGGTTCTGGATACTGGACGCCAAGAATTAACCTTACTGATACCTTGAGGTTCATTTGTTTCAAACGCTCTTTCTTTGACGAAAACGAAGCGTCCTTGAAAAAAAAAAAAAGTATATATTCCCTATCTCTACCACCGGGTACTCTTGGGTGTGTGTGCACTCTCTCTCTCTCTCTAAGCCTCGAGAGGCTGAAGAAGCGTCCGGCTAATCTGTGAAAAGCGTGGCGATGAGGGTGGCCATCATGGTCGTGCTTGTGGGGGGCTGGCTGGAGGTCCCCTGCAGAGCCCCCTCCTCTCCCGTGGGGTGGTGTTGATCCGGCCAATATATATAACCACAGAGAACCTCTTCCGCTGCCGTCTGGTCCGTCGTCCTCTTTTTCACCGGGATTCTTCACAATTACTCCCCGTGAACGACCTTCTGCTCCGAGTTATGTCTATAATCTTGGCGGCCCAAAAGCTCCCGCATACTCTCTCATGCGATCCTTTGCCTCTTTCCTGGGCAAGAGATGCCGAGGCAAGCAAGTCGGGTGCGAGATAAAGCTCTCGGGTTGAGCTAAACATGATTCTATGACACGTATTGAGGACAGATGACACAAGAGCCTTGACTGGCGTATTTCTCCCTACCGTCATGTGCCTTGGCTAACAACCCCTTGTAACCCGTAATTGCTGAGCCTACCATCTTCTCCACTATCAAGCTCTGCGCTAACCACTTCTTTGTCCTTTTCAGACCAAAGTATTCCCCAATTAGGCTCCATTACTTTAGCTATTGTTCTCCCAACTCCTGACTCCTGTGCCAATCTGTTCTCCCAGTTATTGGCAAACGAGTCAATACTTTTCCATAGTCTTAAGATCTCTATCGACAATCTCCTTAGCTTTCAATGTTAAAATCGATCATGTTCCAATGTCAGGCAACCTTATCACACACCTGACCACATTCTTCGCGTCTTGTGCCTAAAAGAAATCCCTTGACCTTCTGGAAATAATTTTTTCTATCTTCCATGACTCGAATAAACAATTTCCCAACCCATTATGATCAGTGTCAATAATTCCTTCCTTAGAGAAATTACTGATAATATCCTCGTCCCATTAAGACCTGAGTTGACAGTCGTTCCAACCTTTTCAAACCTGTACAACCCAAGTTCCTACCTTTCAAAATCTGTCGACAATTTAACTTTTAACTTCAGCTAACAATTCACATCTTCCCCAAGGATCCAAACTAACCAGATTCTCATGAAGTGGACCAACATTTTCTTACACTCAAAGTTTTCTGGCGACGACTTGCCTTTCCATTCATAAACAATGCCAAAAATGTATGCAAATCTTAAGAACCCAACATTTTTCCCCACACGGCAGGAGTTTATCAGACAAAATACCCCATCCTTCTAATCCTACTTAACACAAGTCCTCCTAACCTTCTAGGATTTGCCTAAACTTTCCTCACAAGCATTAGCACCCGAAACCAGTATTCCCAAACAAGGTCCTGCTAAGCCGCAAGTTCTTGTAAATTCGAGTCAAAGAAAAAAAATACTATAATCTCAACACCTCGAACCAACAATTTCCCTATCCTACTCGAGGCCTTAAGGATCTGAACCAACAACTTCCCTCCAACCCCTACCCTATACCCTCCCCCTTCCCTCCACCATGGTTCAGACCCCCTCTCCCCTCCCCTCGAGAGAGTATACTGCCGCCCGGCGAGTTGCGTCTCGTACGGAAAAACCCATCACCGTGTAATCTGTTACTCCAGTAAGCTTGCTGCAATAGAACGAACAATGTGGCATAAGGATGATGGCGTTCCCTCTCTCGTCACTGGCGCGTCAATCGTGGACTAAATCCATTCGTGCGCATCCAAATTCCTTCTTGACTACGGTACTTGGAACAGATTGCGAGACTATACCACTTCATGAGACACTGATCTCAAGGTTTACTACCCAAATGGCAACACCAGATAGCGGACTGATAGCAAAAATCTATCACCCTTATAGACGATGATCGGAGGAAATTATCATAATATATAAATCTTATAGCCTGGAGAGGGAGGGAGGGAGTGGGTGGGGGCCCACTTCTTCTTGCGCCAAGTTTATTCCCATGGGAATTATTCAAACGCCTCTTTTATTGGCACAGTCATTATTGGATTCTACAATTTATCGACACGAGCGGAGTATCAGCCCCTATTTATTAACAGGGAGAGCATCTAGTGTACGTAAATCTTCAGAATATGAATGATCATAGAGGGGATGGGAGGGTGGGTGTAATTTTATCGGCAAACAATGTTCGGCTAAAATAGGAACCCCTATTTTGTCATCTGACCTGCGTCTCATAATCAGCGCTTGCTGCCCGTTTGAATCGCGTCGCTGTCTGACTCCTTTTCAGGCCAAAGTCTTTGACTGACGAGACTGTCTACTCCCCTGTGGCACAGACTAGCCAAAGGTAACTATTTTTCATCACAAGCGGAGTAACAGGTTACCGTGTAATTCCCTACGTCTTTAAGACCGATTGTCTGATGTTATGACACCAGCTCATGTGACCTGCAATGCTAGTGAATTTGACTCTGTGATACCAGATGACAAAATGCATAATTACAGTCAATTAAGAATATTTAATCAAAATCCTCAATAGATCATGAATGTTAAATTCTAATTACCCAAAGGAACACATCCCCAACTCTCAATTTAATAACAAAAAAGAATCATAATTGCAATCTGTTGAAAATATTTAATGAAATTTTCAAACAAAAAAGAATCATAAAAATTAACCTTTAATTACACCACGGAACACATTCCCCGACTTTCCATCTAATGAGAAAAAATCAAATTGCATAATTACGACGTTAAAAAAAAAAAAAAAATATCAAAAATTCGCAAAAATTTAAACCCTTAATTACACCAAGTAACAAGTTCCTCGACTTTCTATCCATCCCTGTGCCTGGGAGACATATTTACTGGACCACCACAGGGTGAAAAGCCGTTCCTAACCAGAGTGCTGACCTCTGTTGACCTGACAGGAGATAAAACGCGTCCACCACCAGACATTCTCTAGCTCTCTTGGTTTACCTCCGTGGTGCTGCAGCGATTAGCGTTGCTGACCCTGACGCATTTAAGGGCCGCTAAGGGTCGAGTCCGCATTAAGTGGTAGCCGGTACACAGTCAACCCAGCTGTTCATCCTGCCGTAGGGGCTGGTCGATAAAACGGGTACCTGGCTTAGGCTAGGATATATATATATATA
>JAYMFT010101336.1:0-13755 GCA_038088735.1 Panulirus argus
TATATATATATATATATACACACACACACACATATATATATATATATATATATATATATATATATATATATATATATGATCCAGTATGATTGTTCATGTGTGTAAATGTCTTTGACTATATACATGTGTCTGTGTCTGTGTGTGTGTGTGTGCTTGCGTGCATAAGCATGTGCATGATTGTCTATAAATCACTGTATTTGTCAGTGCGAGTGAGTGTGTCTGCGAGTGAGGACGTGAACATGATTGTTTGTGTACAAATATTTCCGGGAGTCGCCGCCCTACGATTTCTCCTCAAGCCGCTTTGACGGTACTATAGTTGTATCTCCCGTAGACAAACAACTCTCTCTGGCTCCCGTTTCTCCTCTAACTCCTCCTTGGATGACTCTAACATTCCTTCACCCCCTGATGCTCCTCTTACTAATCCCATGCCTCTTCCCGTAATCTCTTTCCGAACTGTCCGAAAAACGTTTCTTTCTCTGGACACAAGCAAGAGTGACCATTCTGAACCTCTATCATCCTGTTGCTTGGACATCTCCTATTCCAAAGTCTTTGAATCCCTCCTCAACTTCCATATCCTTAAACACCTCGAAAATCAGTCTTTTCTCTGATCACCAATATGGCTTCCGTAATGCGAGATCCACTGGTGATATTCTTTCCTATCTTACTTAAGTCTGGTCGTCATCCCTGAAAGATTTGGGGGTCATGTGTCAATGCCCTTGATATATCTAAGGCTTCTGATACGGTGTGGCATCGGGGTCTCATCGTTAAGATCCTTCTCTTTGAACTTCCCTTTCTCACTTTGCTCCTTCATATCTAGCTTCCTCTCCGGCCGATCTATCTCCTTGGATGCTGATGGATCAGCCTCCCCCCTTTTCTCCATCAACAGCTGCGTCCCTTACGCTTCTGTCCTGTCCCCTACACTTTTTCTCCTTTTTTTTTCAACGATTCCTTTCCTCAATAAATAATCCAATGCACTTATACGCTGACGACTCAACACTGCATTTCTCCACATCCTTCAATTCTGCTTCCTCTTCTCTCACTCGATCTGCATCTCGTCTTGACACAGCTTCCTCAATAAACTCAGACTTGGACAGGGTATCTCAGAGGGGTACACAAAATCTTGTTTAGTTTAATTCCACCAAGACCCAATTTCTACCCATCTCTTTATCGAAAACTCCTCACAATTCTCGTTCTCCTTTGACGGTTCTGTAATTCCGCCTCTTGACTCAATGAACATACTTGGTATTACTGTAACATCCAATCTTTATTGGCAACCCCACATTACGGGAATAGCTGAATCTGCCTCTAAGAAACTGGGTGTCCTGTTTATATGTCGAAATTTCATCTCTTCTGAACAGTTGCTCCGTATATACAAGGGATTTATTCGTCCTTGTATGTAGTACTGCTCTCACATTTGGGGTGGTTCTAGCTGTTTCCTTACTAGACAGAGTTGAGTCGAAAGAGGTCTGACTTAAAAACCGTCCCAGTCTAACTTCCAAACTTGACCACCTTGCCCTACGACCCAGTGCTGATTCATTTTCCCTCTTCTATAGGTATTTGGTTCTTGCGCCAGAGAGCTGGCTGCTTGGGTGCCTCCACCACTAGCTAAGCCACACAATACTCAGCAAGCTGCTGCAGCATATATTTCAATTAAGGCCGGGCCTTGATGTGGACTTTTGTCCGTGACTGTATCCTTCAACATAAGAAAAGAAAAAACAGTAGATTGGTCATGCTAGACCAAGACTGTATATTTAAGCGAAGCAGACAAGGTACGCTTACGACAGGGAAGGTAAACCTAGACCACGTACAGAAGGAATAGAAACAACCAGGAAGATATCTACAAGTGACTTGGAGACGAGACGCACTCGGCCAGCCCTATGTCTCCAGAGGAAAAGTAACACATTCGACGGGTGATGCATACAAGGATCAAATATGATTATGACATTATCTAAATAGAATACATGTATTATATCGACTGATGAACATGGTTTTGATCTCTGTGTTACAGGAGATGGAGGCCAACACCTACAGCACGGAGGTCATCAGGATGACCGAACCCGAGCCTTCTGCAGGCAGCAAGGTGAGTCCACCTACCCACCATCTGCACGCTGACTGTCCACAGCTGCCCACTGCTTGCCCACCACCTGCCCACAATTAGCCAACAACTAGACTATAACCTCCCTCTACTTTCCTGCTAATAACTCATTACCTACCGACTAGTTGTCCTCCACATGTCCACTTCTTACCTACCACCTGTCCACCACTTGCCCACTATAAGCCCAGCTGCCTGCCCACCGCCTGTTGACTGATAGCCCAATACCTTCCCAACATCTGTCCACAACCTGCCCACCGCCTGCCCACTAAATGCTTACTATCTTTCTCCTACCTACCCACCGCATGTCTTTTACCTGCCAACCACCTGCTAAATACCAGCCCACTGCCTGCCCACCACCTGTTTGCCATTCGCCCACTAACTGACCAGCACCTGTCCACCACCTGCCTGCTACCTGCCCTCCCTACCTGACCACTCTTCCCTCCCCCACCTGACCACTCTGCCCTCCCTACCTGACCACTCTGCCCTCTCTACCTGACAACTCTGCCCTCCCTACCTGACCACTTTGCCCTCCCTACCTGACCACACTGCCTTCCCTACCAGACCACTCTTCCCAACCTACCTGACCACTCTTCCCTCCCTACCTGACCACTCTTCCCTCCCTACCTGACCACTCTTCCCTCCCTACCTGACCACTCTGTCATCCCTAACTGACCGCTCTGCCCTCCCTACCTAACCACTCTTCCCTTCCTACCTGACCACACTGCCCTCCCTACCTGACCACCCTGCCCTCTCTACCTGACAACTCCGACCTTCCTACCTGACAAATCTGCCCTCCCTACCTGACAACCCTGCCCTCCCTACCTGACTACTCTACCCTCCCTACCTGACCACTCTTCCCTCTCTACCTGACCACTCTTCCCTCTCTACCTGACCACTCTACCCTCCATTCATGACCAATCTGCCCTCCCTACCTGACCACTCTACCCTTCTTACCTGAACACTCTGCCTTCCCTACCTGATCACTCAGCCCTCCCTACCTGACCACCTTGCCCTCCCTCCTGACCACTCTGCCTTCCCTACCTGATCACTCAGCCATCCCTACCTGACCACTCTGCCCTCCTTACCTGACCACTTTGCCCTCCGTACCTGACCACTCTGCCCTCTCTACCTGACATCTCAGTCCTCCCTACCTGACCAAACTGAACTCCCTACCTAACCACTCTGCCATCCCTGCCTGACCACTCTGCCCTCCCAACCTGACCACTCTGCTCTCCCTACCTGACCCCTCTGCCCTCCCTACCTGACCAATCTGCACTCCCTGCCTGACCACTCTGCCCACCTTACCTATCCACTCCGCCCTCCATACCTTACCACTCTGCCCTACCTACCTAACCACTCTGCCCTCCCTACCTGACCAACCTGACCTCTCTACCTGACAAATCAGCCCTCCCTATCTGAACACTCTGCCCTCCCTACCTGACCACTCTGCTCTCCCTACCTGACCACTCTGCCCTCTCTACCTGACCAATTGCCCTCCCTACCTAACCACTCTGACCTCCCTCCTGACCAATCTGCCCTCCCTACCTGACCACACTGCCCTCCCTACCTGCCCTCCCTACCTGCCAAATCCGCCCTCCCTACCTGAACACTCTGCCCTCCCTACCTGACCATTATGCTCTCCCTACCTGACCACTCTGCCCTCCCTACCTGACCACCCTCCCCTCCCTTCTGACCAATCTGCCATCCTTACCTGACCACTCTGCCTTTCCTACCTGACCACTCTCCCCTCCCTACGTGACCAATCTGCTTTCCCTACCTGACCACTCTGCCCTCCTTTCCTGACCACTCTGCCAACCCTACCTGACCACTCTGCCCTCTCTACCTGACCACTCTGCCCTCCCTACCTGACCACTCTGCCCTCCCTACCTGATCACTCTGACCTCTCTACCTGATACCTCTGACCTCCCTACCTGACCACTCTGCCCTCCCTACCTGACCACTCTGCCCTCCCTACCTGACCACTCTTCCATCCCTACCTGACCACTCTATCTTCCCTACCTGAGCACTCTTCCCTCCCTACCTGACCACTCTTCCCTCTCTACCTGCTTACTCTACCCTCCTTACCTGACCACACTTTCCTCCCTACGTGACCACTCTGCCCTCCCTACCTGACCACTTTGCCCTTTCTAACTGACCACTCTGCCCTCTCTACCTGACCACTCAGCCCTCCCTACCTGACCACTCTACCCTCCCTACCTGACCACTCTTCCCTCCCTACCTGACCAATGTGTCATCCCTAACTGACCACTCTATTCTCCCTACCTCATCACTCTACCCTACCTATCTCAACACTATGCCCGTCTTACCTGACCACCATGCCCTCCCTACCTGACCACTCTATTCTCCCTACCTCATCAGTCTTCCCTCCCTATCTCACCACCCTGCCCGTCCTACCTGACCACTATGCCCTCCCTACTTGATCACTCTGCCCTCCCTACCTGATCACTCTGCCCTCCCTACCTGACCACTCTGCCCTCCCTACCTGACCACGCTGCCCTCCCTACCTGACCACTCTGCCCTCCCTACTTGATCACTCTGCCCTCCCTACTTGACCACTCTGCCCTCCCTACCTGACCACTCTGCCCTCCCTACCTGTCCACTCTCCCCTCCCTACCTGACCACTCTTCCCTCCCTTTCTGACCAATCTTCTCTCCCTACCTGACCACTCAGCCCTCCCGACCTGACAACTCTATCCTCCCTACCTGACCACTCTGCATTCCCTACCTGACCACTCTGCGATCTCAACCTGACCACTCTGCCCTCCCTACCTGACTACTCTTTCCTCCCTACCTAACCACTCTGTCCTCCCTACCTGACCACTCTGCCCTCCCTACCTGACCACTCTGCCCTCTCTACCTGACAACTCTGCCCTACCAACCTGACCACTCTGCCCTTCTTACCTGACCACTCTTCCCTCCATAACTGACCACCCTGCCCTCCCTACCTGACCACCCTGCCCTCTCTACCGGACCACTCTGCCCTCCCTACCTGACAACTCCGACCTTCCTACCTGACCAATCTGCCCTCTCTACCTGACTACCCTGCCCTCCCTACCTGACTACTCTACCCTCCCTACCTGACCACTCTTCCCTCTCTACCTGACCACTCTACCCTCCATACATGACCAATCTGCCCTCCCTTCCTGACCAATCTCCCCTTCTTACCTGACTAATCTGCCCTCCCCACAGGTCCTGACAACTCTACCCTTCCGACCTGAACACTCTGCCTTCCCTACCTGATCACTCAGCCTTCTCTACCTGACCACCTTGCCCTCCCTCCTGACCACTCTGCCTTCCCTACCTGACCACTCAGCCATCCCTCCCTGACCACTCTGCCCTCCTTACCCGACCACTCTGCCCTCCGTACAAGACCACTCTGCCCTCTCTACCTGACAACTCAGCCCTCTCTTCCTGCCTATTCTACCCTCCCTTCTTGACCACTCTGTCCTCCCTCCTGACCATCCTGCCCTCCCTACCTGACCACTCTGCCCTCCCTACCTGACCATATAGCCCTCCCTACCTGACCACTCTGCCCTCCCTACCTGACCAGTCTGCCCTCCCTACTTGACCAGTCTGCTCTCCTTCCAGACCACTCTCCCCTCCCTACCTGACCAGTCTGCCCTCCCTACCTGACCACCCTCTCCTCCCTAACTGACCACTCTGCCCTCCCTACCTAACCTCTCTATCCTCCCAACTGGCCACCATACCCTCCCACCTGGCCACTATGCCCTCCCTACCTGACCACTCTGCCCTCCCTACCTGATCACTCTGCCCTCCCTCCTAACCACTCTGCCCTTCCTCCTAACCACTCTGCCCTCCCTACCTGATCACTCTGCCCTCCCTACCTGACTACTCTGCCCTCCCTACCTGACCACTCTGCCCTCCCTACCTGACCACCCTGCCCTCCCAACCTGACCACTCTGCACTCCCTACCTCACCACTCTGCCCTCCCTCCTGACCACTCTGCCCTCCCTTCCTGACCACTCTGACCTCCCTACTTGACCACTCTGCCCTCCCTACCTGACCACTCTGCCCTCCATACCTGACTATTCTGCCCTCCCCACCTGACCACTCAGTCTCTCTACCTGATCACTCAATTCTCCTTACCTGACCACTCTGCCCTCCCTACCTGACCACTCTGCCCTCCCTACCTGACATATCTGCCCTCTCTACCTGACATATCTGCCCTCTCTACCTGACCACATTGCCCTCCCTACCTGACCACTCTGCCCTCCCTACCTGATCACTCTTCCCTCCCCACCTGACCACTCTGCCCTCCCTACCTGACCACTCTGCCCTCTCTACCTGACAACTCTGCCCTCCCTACGTGACCATCTGCCCTCCCTATCTGACCACACTGCCCTCCCTACCAGACCACTCTTCCCTCCCTACCTGACTACTCTTTCCTCCCTACCTGACCACTCTTCCCTCCATACCTGACCACCCTGCCCTCCCTACCTGACCACCCTGCTCTCTCTACCTGACCACCCTGCCCTCCCTACCTGATTACTCTTCCCTCCCTACCTGACCACTCTTCCCTCTCTACCTGACCACTCTACCCTCCATACATGACCAATCTGTCCTCCCTATCTGACCAATCTCCCCTTCCTATCTGACTAATCTGCCCTCCCTACAGGTCCTGACCACTCTACCCTTCCTACCTGAACACTCCGCCTTCCCTACCTGATCACTCAGCGCTCTCTACCTGACCACCTTGCCCTCCCTTCTGACCACTCTGCCTTCCCTACCTGACCACTCAGCCATCCCTCCCTGACCACTCTGCCCTCCTTAGCTGACCACTCTGCCCTCCGTACCAGACCACTCTGCCCTCTACCTGACAACTCAGCCCTCTCTTCCTGCCTATTCTACCCTCTCTACTTGACCACTCTGTCCTCCCTCCCGACCATCCTGCCCTCCCTACCTGACCACTCTGCCCTCCCTACCTGACCACTTAGCCCTCCCTACCTGACCACTCTACCCTCCCTACCTGACCACTCTGCCCTCCCTACCTGACCACTCTGCCCTCTCTACCTGACCACTCTGCCCTTCCTACCTGACCAATCTGCACTCCCTACCTGACCACTCTGCCCTCCTTACCTAACCACCCTGCCATCCCTACCTGACCAATCTGCCCTCCCTACCTGACCACTCTGCCCTCCCTACCTGACTACTCTAACCTCTCTACCTGACCACTCTTCCCTCTCTACCTGACCACTCTGCCCTCCATACCTGACCAATCTGCCCTCCCTACCTGACCAATCTGCCCTTCCTACCTGACTACTCTGCCCTCCATACCTGACCACTCTACTCTTCCTACCTGAACACTCTCCCTTCCGTACCTGATCACTCAGCCCTCCCTCCTGACCACTCTGCCCTCCTTTCCTGACCACTTTGCCCTCCGTACCTGACCACTCTCCCCTCTCTACCTTACATCTCAGCCTTCCCTACCTGTCTATTCTACCCTCCCTACCTGACCACTCTGCCCTCCGTACCTGACCCCTCTGCCCTCTCTACCTGACATCTCAGCTCTCCCTACCTGCCTATTCTACCCTCCCTACCTGACCACTCTGCCCTCCCTCCTGACCATCCTGTTCTCCCTACCTGACATCTTTGCCCTCCCTACCTGACCACTCTGCCCTCCTACATAACAACTCTGCCCTCCCTCCTGACCCTCTGCCCTCCCTACCTGACCAACCCTGCCCTCCTTACCTGACCAACCCTGCCCTCCCTACCTGACCACACTGCCCTCCCTACCTGACCACTCTACCCTTCCTACCTGACCATTCTATCCTGCCTACCTGGTCTCTCTATTCTCCCAACCTCATCACTTACCCTTCCTATCTCAACACTCTGCCCGTCCTACCTGACTACTACGCCCTCCCTACTTGATCATTCTATCCTCCGTACTCTACGACACTGCCCTCCTTACCTGACCACTCTGCCCTTCCAACCAAAGTACTCTACTCTCCCTATCTGACCACTCTGCCTTCCCTACCTGACCACTCTGTCCTCCCTACCTGATAAATCTGCCCTCCCTACCTGACCATTTAGACCTCCCTACCGGACCACTCTGCCCTCCCTCCTGACCACTCTGCCCTCCCTACCTGACCACTCTGCCCTCCCTACCTGACCACTCTGCCCTCCCTCCTTAACACTCTACCCTCCCTTCCTTACCACTCAGCCCTCCCTACCTGACCACCCTGCCCTCCTTACCTGACCATACTGCCCTCCCTACCTGAACACTTGCCCTCCCGACCAGACCACTCTGCCCTCCCTCCTGACTACTCTGCCCTTCCTACGTGACCACTCTGCCTCCCAACCTGACCACTCGGCCCTCCCTACCTGACCACTCGGCCCTCCCTACCTGACCAACCTGCCCTCCCTGCCTGACAACACTACCCTCCCTACCTCCCCTCTTTATCCTTTCAACTAGCCACATTACCCTCCCACCTGGCCACTCTGCCCTCTCTCCTGACCACCCTGCCCTCCCTGCCTAACCAATCAGCCGTCCCTACCTGACCACTCTGCCCTCCCTACCTGACCTCTACCCTCCCTTCCTGAGCACTCTGCCCTCCCTACGTGGCCATTCTGCCCTCCCTACCTGACCACTCTGCCCTCAGTACCTGACCACTCTGCCCTCCCTACCTGACCACTCTGTCCTCCCTACCTGACCACTCTGCCCTCCCTACTTGACTACTCCGCCCTCCCTACCTGACCACTCTGCCATCCATACCTGACCACTCTGCCCTCCCTACCTGACTAATCTGCTCTCCCTACCTGAAAACTCTGCCCTCTCTACCTGACCACTCTGCCCTCCCTACTTGACTATTCTGCCCTCCCTACCTGACCACTCTTCCCTCGCTCCTAACCACCCTGCCCTCCCTACCTGATCACTCTGCCCTCCCGACCTGATCACTCTGCCCTCCATACCTGACCACTCTGCCCTCCTTACCTGACAACCCTGCCCTCCCTACCTGACCACTCTGCCCTCCCTACCTGACCACTCTGCCCTCCCTACCTGACCACTCTGCCCTCCTACATGACAACTCTGCCCTCCCTCCTGACCCTCTGCCCTCCCTACCTGACCAACCCTGCCCTCCCTACCTGACCAACCCTGCCCTCCCTACCTGACCACCCTGCCCTCCCTACCTGACCACACTGCCCTCCCTACCTGACTATTCTGCCCTCCCTACCTGACCACTCATCCCTCTCTACCTGACGACCCTGCCCCTCCTACCTGACCACTCTGCCCTCCCTACCTGACCACTCTTCCATCCCTACCTGACCTCTCTTCCCTCCCGACCTGACCACTCTTCCCTCCCTACCTGACCACTCTGCCCTCCTTTCCTGACCACTCTTTCCTCCCTACCTGACAACTCTTCCATCCCTACCTGACCTCTCTTTCACTCTACCTGACCACTCTGTCCTCCCTACCTGACCACTTAGCTCTCCCTACCTGACCACTCTTCCCTCCCTATCTGACCACTCTGCCCTCCCAACCTGACCACTCTACCCTCCCTACCTGATCACTCTTTCCTCCCTACCTGACCACATTGCCCTCCCTACCTGACCACCCTGCCCTCCCTACCTGACCACTCTGCCCTCCTTACCTGACCACTCTTCCCTCTCTACCTGACCACTCTGCCTTCCCTACCTGACCAACCTGCCCTCCCTACATGACCAATCTGCCCTCCCTACTTGACCACTCTGCCCTCCCTACCTGACCACTCTGCCCTCTCTACCTGACCACTCTGCTCTTCCTACCTGACCACTCTGCCCTCCCTACCTGACCCCTCTCCTTTCCCTACCTGACCACTCAGCATTCTCTACCTGCCTACTCTCCCCTCCCTGCCTGACCACTCTGCCCTCCTTACCTGACCACTCTGGCCTCCCTACCTGATCACTCTACCCTTCCTTCCTGATCATTCTATCCTGCCGACCTGACCATTTAATTCTCCCAACCTCATCACTCTACCCTCCCTATCTCAACACTCGGCCCGTCCTACCTGACCTCTATGCCCTCCCTAACTGTCCACTCTATTCTCCGTACCTCATCACTCTACCCTCCCTATCTCACCACTCTCTCCGTCCTACCTGACCACTATGCCCACCCTACTTGATCACTCTGCCTTCCCCACCTGACCACTCTGCCCTCCCTACCTGACTACTCTGCCCTCCCTACCTGACCACTCTGCCCTCCATCCTGACCATTCTGCCCTCCCTACCTGACAACTCTACCCTCCCTTCCTGACCACTCTGCCCTCCTTACATGACCAATCTTCCCTCCCTACCTGACCAATCTGCCCTCCCTACTTGACCACTTGCCCTTCCTACCTGACCACCTTGCCCTCCCTTCCTGACCACTCTGCCCTCCCTTCCTGACCACTCTGCCCTCCCTACCTGACCAATCTGCCCTCCCTACCTGACCAATCTGCCCTCCCCACCTGACCACTCTGCCCTCCCTACCTGACCAATCTGCCCTCCCTATCTGACCATTCTGCTCTCCCTACCTGACCACTCTGCCCCACCTACATGACCAATCTGCCCTCCTAACCTGACCACTCTGCCCTCTTTACCTGATCACTCTGCCCTCCCTACCTGACCACCCTGCCCTCCCTACCTGACCCCTCTCCCTTCCCTACCTGACCACTCAACCCTCTCTACCTGTCTACTCTACCCTCCCTACCTGACCAATCTGCCCTCCCTACTTGACCACTTGCCCTCCCTACCTGACCACCCTGCCCTCCCTACCTGACCACTCTGCCCTCCCTACCTGACCACTCTGCCCTCCCTACCTGATCAATCTGCCCTCCCTACCTGACCACTCTGCCCTCCCTACCTGACAAATCTGCCCTCCCTACCTGAAGACTCTGCCCTCCCTACCTGACTATCCTGCCCTCCCTACCTGACCTCTCTGCCCTCCCAACCTGACCAATCTGCCCTCCCTACCTGACCAATCTGCCTTCCCTACCTGACCAATCTGCCCTCCCTACCTGACAACTTGCCCTCCCTACCTGACCACTCTACCCTCCCTTCCTGACCACTCTGCCCTCTCTACCTACCTGACCACTCTGCCCTCTCTACCTGACTACACTGCCCTCCCTACCTGACCACTCTGCCCTCTTCCCTGACTACTCTGCCCTCCCTACCTGACAACTGTACCCTCCCTAACTGACCACTCTGCTCTCCCTTCCTGAACACTCTTCCTGCCCTACCTGATCACTCTGCCCTCCCTACCTGACCACTCAGCCCTCCCTACCTGACCAATCTGTCCTCCCTACATGACCACCCTGCCCTCCCTACCTGACCACTCTGCCGTCCCTCCTGACCACCTTGCCCTCCCTACCTGACCACTCTGCCTCCCTACCTAACCACTCTGCCCTCCATACCTGACTACTCAGCTCCCCTACCTGACCACACTGCCCTCCTTACCTGATCACTATGCCCTCCCTACCTGATCACTCTGCCCTCCCTACCTGAATACTATTCCCTCCCTACCTTACTACTCTGCACTCCCTACCTGACCACTCTGCCCTCCCTTCTGACCAATATGCGCTCCTAACCTGACCACTCTGCCCTGCCTGCCTGAATACTCTGCCCTCTCTACCTGACCACTCTGCCTTAACTCCCTGACCACCCTGCCCTTCCTACTTGACCACTCAGCCCTCTCTACCTGCCGAATCTACCCTCCCTGCCTGACCACTCTGCCCTCCTTACCTGACTATTCTCCTCCCCCTAGCTGACCACTCTACCCTCCCTACCTGACCATTCTATCCTGCCTACCTGGTCACTCTATTCTCCTTACCTCATCACTCTACCCTCCCTATCTCAACACTCTGCCCGTCCTACCTGACCACTCTTCCGTCCCTACCTGACCACGCTGCCCTCCCGACCTGACCACTCAGCCCTCTCTACCTGCCGACTCTACCCTCCCTGCCTGACCACTCTGCCCTCCTTACCTGACCACTCAGCCCTCTCTACCTGCCGACTCTACCCTCCCTGCCTGACCACTCTGCCCTCCTTACCTGACTACTCTGCTCTCCCTAGGTGACCACTCTACCCTCCCAACCTGACCATTCTATACTGCCTACCTGGTCACTCTATTCTCCTCACCTCATCACTCTACCCTCCCTATCTCAACACTCTGCCCGTCCTACCTGACCACTACGCCCTCCTTACTTGATCACTCTATCCTCCGTACTTGACCACACTGCTCTCCCTTCCTGACCACTCTGCCCTCCCTACCTGACCACTCTGCCCTCCCAACCTGACCACTCTGTCCTCCCTACCTGACCACTCTGTCCTCCCTACCTGACCATTTAGACCTCCCTACCTGACCACTCTGCCCTCCCTACTGACCACTCTGCCGTCCCTACCTGACCACTCTACCCTCCCTCCTGACAACTCTGCCCTCTCTCCTAACCACTCTGCCCTCCCTCCTGACCACTCTGCCCTCCCTTCCTGACCACTCAGCCCTCCCTACATGACCACTCTGCCCTCCTTTCCTGACCACCCTGCCCTCCCTACCAGACCACTCTGCCCTCCATCCTGACCACTCTGCCCTCCCCACCTGACCACTCTGTCCTCCCTACCTGACCACTCGGCCCTCCCTACATGACCACTCGGCCCTCCCTACCTGACCACTCTGCCCTCCCTACCTGACAACTCAGCTCTCCCTACCTGACCACTCAGCCCTCCCTACCTGACCAATCTGCCCTCCCTCCTGACCAATCTGCCCTCCCTACCTAACCACTCTGCCCTCCCTACCTGACCACTCTGCTCTCCCTACCTGACCTCTCTGCCCTCCCTACCTGACCACTCTGCCTTCTTTACCAGACCACCCTGCCCTCCCTACCTGACCACCTTGCCCTCCCTACCTGACCACTCTGCCATCCCTACCTGACCACTCTGCCCTCCCTATCTGACAACCCTGCCCTCGCTACCTGACCACTCTGCCCTCCCTACCTGAGCACCCTACCCTCCCTACCTGACCACTCTGTCCTCACTACCTGACCACTCTGCTCTCCCTACCTGACCACCCTGCCCTCCCTACCTGACCACTCTGCCCTCCCTACCTGATCACCCTGCCCTCTCTACCTGCCAACTCTACCCTACCTGCCTGACCACTCTGCCCTCCTAACCTGACCACCCTGCCCTCCCTACCTGACCACCCTGCCCTCCCTACCTGACCACTCTACCCTCCCTACCTGACCATTCTATCCTGCCTACCTGGCCACTCTATTCTCCCTACCTCATCACTCTACCCTCCCTATCTCAACACTCTGCCCGTCCGATTTGACCACTATGCCCTCCCTACTTGATCACTCTATCCTCCGTACTTGACCAAACCGCCCTCCCTACCTGACCACTCTGCCCTCCCTACATGACCACTCTGCCCTCCCTACCTGACCACTCTGTCCTCCCTACCTGGAAACTCTTTCCTTCCCACCTGACCACCCTGCCCTCCCTACCTGACCACTCAGCCCTCCCTACCTGACCACAATGCCCTTCCTCCTGACCACTCTGCCCTGCCTACCTGACCACTCTGCCCTCCCTACCTGACCACTCTGCCCTCCCTACCTGACCACTCTGCCCTCCCAACTGACCACTCTGCCCTCCCTACCAACCACTCAGCCCTCC
>JAYMFT010101347.1:0-13755 GCA_038088735.1 Panulirus argus
TTTTTCAACCTTTGCACCTTCCTCTTGACCTCCTGCCGTTTTCTCTTATACATCTCCCAGTCATTTGCACTCCTTCCATGTAAGTATCATCCAAATGCCTCTCTTTTCTCTTTCACTAACAACTTAACTTCTTCATCTCACCACTCACTACCCTTCCTAATCTACCCACCTCCCACCTTTCTCATTCCACATGCATCTCTTGCACATGCCATCACTGCTTCCCTGAATCCATCCCATTCCTCACCCACTCACCTCACTTCACTTGCTCTCACCTTTTGCCATTCTACACTCAATCTCTCTTAATATTTCTTCACACAAGTCACTTTTCACAGTGACAACACCTAGAAAAACATTTGAAAAATTAAGACTTTTCAGTACTAACAACAATATAATCAACACCTACATAACTCTCCCCTCCACATTCCCTGAGAGATACAGCCCCAAACTGCAGAACCTCACCAGCATGCCCGACACTTTTGTTGATGGAGATTTCAGTGCCCACCATTCCACTTGGCTCTGCACTCATGCCCATGATTCCTAATTTGAACTATTCATAAACTAACTGCAGCCTCTCAGTATCCTCAACCTGCACAACCTGCCAACCACACTCCCAACTCATCATTTCCAGCAGCTGACCTTGCCAGAGATCACATTCTTCTCACCAGCAACACACTGTTGGACCACCAGGATCTTGTTACACAAAGTATTCTCTCACCTCCTGCCCTCTTGGTAACATTCTATATAGTCATCCCAGTCAACACTATCTCCTAAAAAAACTTACACAGACTACAGGAGAAAGGTGATGGGCCAGCCTTCACATTGTACATGGAGACAAATTTCCAAAACTTGAATTATTAAAGATGATTTTTAGACTGCTAGATTATGTAGTCTTACGCATAATCAACATCTCCATGTAAGCCAACAGAATGCACTTATCACAAGGGTATTGAAAGAAATATAACCCAAATTTCCCCTCACAAGTTACACCCCTCATAAAGCAAAGAAACCAGTTCAGGCAAAACCACTCACTGTTTTCAAAAATCAGAGGACAAATGCAAACTCTGGATAATACCATCACCAACCTAATCTTTGAAAGACATACTGAAAACTGGCACTCCTTCCCCAGCACAATGAATCACAATGACCCCATTAATCAACTCTGGTGCACATTAAAGAAACACATTGCTCTAGTCCATCCTCCTTTCATGAAGTGCTTCCAACCTATTTCAGTGAAACCCAATCTTCCAAAAAACATACAGATAAACTCATGAGACACTACTCAGAAATCAGCCACAAACCATTGTGTGTACTATATTACTGTTAGTTAGTGTGTGGCTATTCACCACTTAAATGTTTAACTATTCATCGCTAAATGCATAATGTATAAACCATAGAATTTATTTTGTAAAACTTCATGTATATCTTCCTTTTTGTAGATGTAATTCACTCAAGTGCTGATCCAAAGTATTAAAGTATCCAGTGCTAACTTGATCCAAAGCTTTTTAGTAATTGGGTAACTATTACTGCTATGACCTCCCAGTTCTGTGGTATCTCAGCCAAATTGTGGCCTAAATTTATTTAATCAGCTATTAATGTAATGTATTATTATTATTATTAATATTATTATTATTATTATTATTATTGTTATTATTATTACTACTACAGTAAAAGTGCGGTAGATGAATGGAATAGAGTGATTCAGGACATGGGTAAAGGAGATTGCATACATAAATCTAAGAATCTGTATGATAGTAGAGATATTCAAGAGATTGGAGCCCGACAGTTGTAAAATTTCCACCCCATACAGTACAGATAATTGATTATAATAACACATTGCACTCAAGCAGATTTAAAGTGAAAGAAGTCCTCATTATGTTATTATCTAGTAGGGAATAAGCTTCTGGATTCTGTGTGTGAATAGGATCTAGGAGTTATTTTCCCAATCCTGTTACCCAAGTGCCACATTAGGGAGAGAGTTAAGGAGACAGACTGTCTGCTGGAAAATATTAGATTGGTTTTTAAGTATATGGATACAAAAGTAATTAGCAAGGCATTCATATCGTACATAAGGCCAAAACAAGAATATGAATCTCAAGTTCGGTCACCACACCTATTGAAGCACAAACAGCTAAATTGAACACAAGGTTCAGAGGAGGGCGGCAAAGATAGCACTATAATTAAGGGCTTTAGTAAATGCTTTAAGTTTGCCCACCTTGGAAGAGAACGTGGACAGGGAGCAGTTTACAAGAGATGTAAGGATAGAGCAACCAGTGAACATTACATGAAATTAAGCAAAAAGCTTGTTAAAACGATTTTGAAAAGTGCTTTTGTAGCATAAGAGTGGTAGATGAATGGAGCAGAATGACTGAGGTTGGTTAATGTAGGATCCAGCTGAAAAGTGGGTGGCATCAAAATTAGAAAGATTTGTAAAACAGAAGGTTGATATTTATTAATCACTAAGTATTTTTGGCTTCAAAGAAGATGATACACCAGATAAGGAAGATAGAGGAAAGAAAGAAGGAATGCTTGTTAAAAGATTACTGGAGGCTGTAGAATTGCCAAGTGCAGTTTTGGTGATAAGAGAAAGGAAAAGACATAAAGGGGTGACATTTGTCTTGGAGTCCTCTAGCCAGGAGGTATTCAAGAAAGATAAAAATATTAAAGACAAGGTGAAATTCAGTTGGATATTTTATCAGATGTGGTAAATCAAAGGAAGAAAGGGAAATAAGCAAAGAATACAGTCATGACACAATAAACTGGAGATTTCAAATGAGGCAAAAGGATGGAGGAGCCCTGCCAAGACTGCAGAGGTTAGGTGTGTTAGGAGAAGAAAATGTGACTACCTGGTGAAGTCTTCACCCTCACAGCCTGGGCTGGGTCCAGGCTACTGGATTTAGTTGTTGGTTTACCATTTTGTTGGAATCTGCAGCCCTCAGGCTGAAAGTAATGTATTCAAATGTTGATAGATTAATAGTTAATGGTAAATTGCTAGAATTCAAGAATTGTATAGAGGGAAGTGCAGCTGATATTTTAGTGTCATGGAAAAAAATCTTACTATGAGACATGATCTCACTTGTTTAGCCCAGAGGGGTACATGATTGTAAGGAGGAGGAGGATTGGCCCGCCTGATAAAATATAGACCTAAGTTTTCAGGAAATGAACTCTACATATGAGACGAGTAACTGTAGGGAAGAAGGGCAAACTAAGGAATTTGGGGGAAAGAATTTTTGAGGATAATGTAAGGTTAAGTAAGGAACTGAATAATTTCAAAAATGTTTTCACTTTTATGGCAGGTCTTGATGAGGATGTAACATGTAGCAGACTACAGGAACTTCCAAACTTGTGAGTAAAGATTTTGATTTTTTAGATAAAGTGGTGTTTATGTAAGGTATGCACAGATTCTTTGATAACTGTATTAAAACATTTTTTAAGGATGGTGATTATGATTAATGAAAAACCATGAGGAAAAGTCTGTTAATATTTTTTTATGCATAATGTTGACCTTGTTTGAGTATCTTCATGGAAAAGTGTTTAATTTGTGAGGATATCTCCCCCCCCATGTGACTTGAGTTTTGTATGTGACTTGGGTTTGGTTCTGTTTACAGGTGGGTGAGGTGCCGAGCAGCGGAGGTCAAGATGGAGGGTCCAGACAGCCGGCCCCCCCAAACATCCCCATCCCTTCCCCCACCAACCATAGCAGCGGACACCCACCAACCTCCACCCTCACCCCCACTACAGCCATCACCCACCTCCCCTCTGCAATCCCTACCGCACACTCCTCCACGCCATTCACCCTTGCCTCACACACCTATCACTCCACATACACCCTTACCCCACACGCCTCTAACCCCTCACAGTCCCCTCACTCCCCTCACCTCCCAGAGCACATTAGCATCTGAGGCTTCTATGGACTCAGGAGTGGCATCTGCACATTCACTGGATTTGTTACACAATAGTAGCAACAGCTTGGAGACACATGCACTGCGCAGAAGGGTAAGCACGCATCATCAATTTGAGGGAACACTGGGTAACAATTGTTTTACTCATTTAGTAAAGTATAATTACATAGATAGATTTGTTGTACACAGTGTACAATAATTGTATTGGTATCACTATAGCCACCCTGTTCTTGAAACAGTTGCTGCATATTTTCTAGTTCTCCCTCCCTTTTATTTTTTAAAGAAAAGAAAATACATATAAAGAGACAGGATTTAGAAATTGTTCTAAAAGCTGATATATGAATTATGCACCATAGAGCATTCACACCAGTATTATTTACAACATTTGGCAGAAAGAAAGAGTTGAAAACCAATTAAAGAAGATTGTAAATGAATAAACATGCCATCTAAGTATGCAAAACATGATTCATTTTGTATAATGTAGTCTCACTTGGATGTGTTAGTAAAGTATTCTGTTTTCTAACTAGTCCCCTACATTTGCTGTAGCTATTGGCTTTTATTGTCATGTGTTCCGAAATAAGGAAAAAATACTGAAAACTGTGCCAAAAAAGCAAAAATTTGCACCCACACCAGATCATGAGGTGAAGTGAAGCTTATTATTGTATGATAGGTTCTTTTAACACGAAAATATACAAGTAGAGAAATGCAGAATTTGCTAACTTTTTTCAGGCAAAAGATTCAGTGTCAGGGGGTTAATTTTGCTCCATTATTTCTGTTGTATTATGTTGAATATTTGCTCATTTTGTCCATTTGTTTACAAATTCATGTAGTTCACCTCACAGAGCTGTGCATGCAGAACCTTAGTATGACATCTGTTATATTTCAGAAATAGTCCTTTATAGACAACTTCAAGCATGTAATGATTATAAGAATGATAATACAGTAGTGTCACTGTATATTATGATTTATTATAATTATTTTGATAAAGCATGCGCCCCTAAATTACTCACTTTTTTTCACTACAACATGATTTGTCACAATATATAGCAAGGCCAGCTAGCCATGAGCTCAGGGTGCTAATGCTGCTCATGCCTTGTTGTCCACTGCATCAGTTCTCTGCTAGCATTAAAAAAGTATGGGGTCATTTGCTACTTAATATTTTTACACCTGCCCACTTGAACCAGTCACTATTATGCCTAAACGTCCAGCAAGTACTCGCACTACATGAGCCTGTTCAAGATATTAAATAAATTTGATTGTGAGTCTAGAGCTTCAGCTGCTGCTGGCCATTATAATGTTGATATGACTAGTATTTGGACCATAAAGGGGGGAATCGAGGAGCCTTGTTACTTGGGTACTGGTGGAGGAGGTGAGGAACCATGTCCGTCAGGTGTTAGTGGAGGAGGCAAATAGCCTTATTCCTCAGGAACTGCTGGTGGAGGTGAGGAGCCTTGTTCCTCAGATACTGGTGGGGGAGATTAGGAGCCTTGTTCCTCACGCATTGCTGTGGGAGATGAGGAACCTTTTTCCATTGGTGCTAATGTGGGAGGGAATGAGTCCTCTTCCTCAGATACTGTTGCAGGAGGTGAAGAGCCTTTTTCCTCATTTGCTGGTCGGGGCATTAATTTACTAGATAATTCTCTGTAGTGTCTACAGTAGGGTTGGCCACATGTCTATGCAAGTGGGCCATTTTTAAATATTTTGACCATCTAGAGGGCTTTAGTGTGTATATTTTGCAGCTGAATGAACGATATTTGATTAGTAAATATAATAGATTTAGAACTTTAAAGGTATTTCTGTTATATTAATAGAAAACTTCATGTTATAATCATGTAGTGTATAACTGCATATTGGTTCAAAAGAGATTGCAAAAGAAACATTCGGACTTCAGGGTTATTAATGTGATGCATGGCACTGATGAGTCTTGAGAATGTTGTCAAAATCGTTTTCATCTTTGAACTTATCTAGATAATGTGCCATGTGTTGCTAAGGTGAACATCAGTAAGAACACTTTGTCCATTATGTTTAACAGTTTTCATTTTTTAAAATAACTTTCCACAAATTTAAGTACTCGGGAAGACATGAATTATTCTCAGTGCATGTGAAATTAACTGGGTTACATATGTGGTATACATACAACTTGTAAAATTCAAATAAATTAACATCTCTAAATTGAAGTCATTGTTGCACTGCAAATCTGTCAGTTCTGTTTGTAAATTTTCTGTAGCTGTGTCAACATTAGCGGAAAATGGAGATGCAAATACTTGTAGTTCCATTTCAAGAATATGTAGATTGACAAACTTTGACTCAAATTCTTCTTTTAAAGCCCATACATCATTTGCATTTTAAGTCACACTATATGTGCTGGTAGCAAGTGCTGTAAAGTGTACTGCATTGTTTTTGGATAATTGATTTTCCATAAACATAGCTTATTTTGAAAACTGATATGATCAACAAGATTGTCAATAAGCTGATCTTTTCTCTGAAGCTTAGCCTACATATCATTGAGATGAGCAGTCAGATCTACTGGAAATCAGTTATTGCTGGATGATTCTCTTATTAGCTTCCTTTGTGTATCCATAAACATTTTCATCTTTCAAGAATGTCATAATACCTTTTTACTACATTTCCTCTGCTAAGCAATGATAGGTGACATTGTGGTATTTGGAATCAAGGTCACTTAAAAATTCTTTAAACTGCCAGTGATGAAGAATATGTGCTCAAATGGAGTTGAAAGAAATAACAAGTGGCATTACATGATTCACTTTGATTTGTTCAGTGCACAAGTTTTCTTGGTGAATAATGCAGTGCAAAACAACAACTAACAGGGCTTGGGAGCGAGTAGCTGGAAAGTCTCCCTTCTTGTATTACTTTCCAAAAGAAGGAACAGAGCAAGGAGCTAAGTGAGGATTTTTCCCTCTAAGGCATAGTTACCTACCCTTGACGCTACTTTGCGCATGCTGGAAGTGGCAAATATGTATGAAAAAATAAATATATATAAGAGTGTTGAGATGGCATCGGTTAGGGCTTCGGTTGCCCATGCCATCTCAGCTAACATAAAGAATTAATTAGCTGCACATAATCACTGGCTTGCCTTTTTAATGGTCAGCTGATGCACAACAGAGTAGCAGAATTGGGCCGGATGGTGAGTGCAGAGTCAGAACACGTACATAACATGTTTGAGATTGGTACTATCTTGAAGAAAGCATTGTACTTAGCACAGACTTCAAGTTATTTTGCTATCGATACCAATTTGTTTATAAAATTGAAGCAAAAGTGAAGGTAAAAATTGGTTTTTATTATCCTTTTTTCTTTTATTGTGTAAGAGCACATCACTTTCAGTAACATTTACCTAAGGCCCACACCTGAATAATGAAAATACTAAGCACTCATGAGTTGTAATTTGGCTATACCTGATCTAGAGCAATGTATGGTCTGTGTTCCATGAAAAATGCAATGATAACTCACTGTATATAGTACATTATTCAGAATCCTTTACAAGACAATGGTTTATTAAATACAGAGGTTGTGAGATCTTGTATGTCATATGATGTTACTTGAAATTCTGTCTAATACCATTGGTATAGTCATTCTAGACCTGACATTCATTTATTAGGTGCAGCATGACTTGGAACATGTATTTTAAAAAGAGTGTCTTATGTGCAGCAAAATATGCTTTTTATTAAGAAAAATTATGGAATTATGGGTGTTGCTATAGAACACTTGCAATTCAGGTATGCAAGGTGAGGTTACTGATCGTATTTCAATTAATCACATTCATTTTCTCAGTAGATGATATGGAAAATTGTATTTTGATTATACTCTCTAGGCATTATTTTCTCCATAGTTCTCTATAGTAGGCTCTTTCCAAATGCATGAATTGATAATTATCTAGATATTCAGAAAGAATACATGACAAAACCTTACCCAGCATATTCCAAAGTACCAAAGGAATGTGGATGGGACAGATATGCAGATACTTTTCATTCATTTTCTGTATGTGTTTAATAGTATTTCTAATGCTTGTATAACAATTGAGTGTTATTTGGTACATTATTTCAACTATTCATGTAACTTTTATAAGTTTTTCCCCTATGGTCCCCAACCCTTGATTTATATTGAAATGGATGTCACAGTACAGCATGATTTGATACTGCTCAAACTCGTTTGGATATATATCTTGTGTTATATTGCGATGCTGCTGTAGTTATGATATGATATTGATTATCATAGTAATAATAATGATGATAGTGATAATGATAGTATAATATCATCATTGTCTACTGTTTCCAGCATGCTTGAGGTAGTGCCAGGAACAGATAGAGAAATGGCTTTGCTTACTCACATTCACAGCTTTTTTGTCATGTATAATACACCTAAACAAAATCCCCACGGGCTTTTTTATGGTCTCCCCAGACTGCTTCATGTGCTGTGGCACTTGCCTTCCAAACAAAATCCCCACAGACCTTTTTCTGTTTTCCCCAGACTGCTTCATGTGCTGTGGCACCTGCCTTCCGTACCACCAGTACCACCGAACCTTTCACCTTAGACCTCACTAATGGGATTGGCTGTTTTCTTTATTGTGAATTGAATTATCATTTCTGTTAACTGCAGAGAGTGTAAATTTCATAATAAGTAAGAAAGTGACACCACTGCATACATATAAATGATCACTCTGGGAAGTGATCACCTGATTTGGTTTTTGAAACTTTTTTGATTTTTTCCATATCTACATTATTTAATTGATTTTTTGTGAACACCAGATAGTATGTCTTTGGTTAGCAATCATCAGGTGCTGTTTTGATGCAAAACCTACTTTGCCCCAAGATCTAGAACTTATCTCCAGATTCCAAAACAACAAGTATTACAATTATGAGAGGATTCTAGTTTTGAGATGATTAAGGATAGTTACTTCCTGCCCCAGAACTCCTTTTTATCTTTATGAGGCTGCTGAAGTACTCAGGAAACTAGCCGCATACTGTGGTCGGGACCATAAGTCATAAAGTGTTGTGATGTGTGTTTTTCTATATCCAGAAAAGTGCAGGCCAGTTGAGTAGTAAGTGCTCGATGTCTTCATTATGGTACTTGAATTGTGAGCATGTAGAGATTTTTGATATTTTGAAATGGTGTTTGTAGTGTTGCAGGGTAAGTGATATATATCCTGAGCATAGATGGAAGAGTATGACATGTATATTTGGGAAGTTTTGTTTGTTATGGGTATATGTTTGGTGGGGTGGAGCTTAAGGCCGAGTTGAGAGATCGGTTGTTAAGTACTTGTTGAGTTAAGTCAGTCTTTAAGTGTTTTATCCATGTTGCATCTGTTGGGGGTGGGAGGATTTGTAACTAGAGCATACTGAAGTGTGATGCAGGGATAAGCTTTTTTATTTCTACTTGGGGGTTGTGGTTTGGGTTGGAGGAGTTTAATGCTGTAACATAGAATTGAGTGCCAAGTATGCTGAGGTGGGACTGTGTTGGAAGGATTTTAGTTGGTGAATGTCTTTTTGTTGCTAGGCAGCAAGTGATTGTTCTGAATGCAATGTATTTTGTGGTTTGCAGTTTTGGTATGGTTTCTTTTGAGAGAATGGAAGACAAGGCAAATGAGCATAGTTTTAAGTGGAGTAGATGAATTTTTTTGAGGTTGTTAAGGGATTTATTTTCATGTCCAAATCTAGGGCCAGTTAGTGTTTTGAGGGCATGTAGTCTGTGTGTTGCTGTTTGTGTTGAAGTTGTTAGTGTCTAAGTGAATGTCATGTTAATAGATAAATGATTGAATGAATAATTATTGCTTAATTGAATTTAGGCCATTTGGCTGAAAATATACAGTTAAGGCATTACAGATATTACAGATCTTAGAGGTCATGATAGTTACTAGTCAACTAATCGTATAGGAACTTAGAGATTAAGGTGAGCAGGATATTTTCACACTTTGGATAAGCATATGGATAATGTATATCTAAATAGATGGGTGGCAGATATTCAAGGATGAATACATTATATGCTTAGTTGAACATTAAGTGAAGAATAATTACATTGATGCATTGGATAACCACATGTTATCAAAATTCAAGTATGCCATACATAGTTAGAAAACTTAATGATGGTTAAGATACTTATTTCCTTAATATCTGCCCTTTCTGTTTTGTACTTGCTTTTATACTGTTTAATATTCATGAATATTTTGGAAATCATTTGTGTTAGAGGTAGGAATATTGTAAATCAAGACATATGTTCTGCAATATACCATATTGTATGTGACCTTCTTGGTAAATAAACTGTGGATTATTATCCATGGATTATTATTTGATAACACACCACATAGCCTAACTAACAAAAACTGTGCAGTTCACTTGCATAGCTATGCACTTGTTCTTGGGTTGTTTTATGATGTTCATAATGGTAGGTGTAGGACTGATCTTATATCTCTCCCTATGAACTCTGGAACAAGTCAGTTATGGTGATGAACAGCAGTCTGTGATGGGGGGGTTCTGTGATAGAGGTGTGTTAGAAGTTTATTGCCAAACTGAGAGTTGCTGGTGTTAGTCAGAGAGGGTGGACAGGTGTAGCAAGATAAGGGCCACTTGGTAGGTGGTGTAAGAAGGGCCCAAGATGATTCTGCATGCCCTTTTTTTTGTACTCTTTGTAATTAGTCTCTCTGTGTAGCTGTTTGTGAGGAGACCAGGCTGGGGTGGCATAGGTGAGCATAGGTAGATTGAAGATGGTATGGACATTCTTAGGCTCAGTTGATGGGATGCCTGGTTACTTCATTTAGCAGAGAAGGTACAGACGTTATAAGGAAGATATTATGATAGTGCTGACATGACTTACAATTTAAGCCATCATCTATAGAAGTTTGAGTGTCTGAATATCCAGAGGATGTCGGGGCTTTATTTGATATTGGGGGCATGTTGTGCACAGGTTGATATGCATCATCATAGTCTTGGTGATTGATGATGTCATTGGCTGTAGCCCATTCATGATGGTTGTTGATGTGCTGAAGGGCATGAAATCAGGAGAGTTGTTGTTGATAGTAATGCCAAAGGTGGAGTAGTATAAGTACTTCCAGTGGTGGTTTGCATCCTTCAGGGCATCATTGATAAGGATGATGAAGCAGAGCAACCCTATCTTGGTGCCCTGTGGTACACCTCATGTTAGTACTAGCGAGGTCAATGTGGCACCCCAAAAATGGACGGTTTGGTGGCTCCCAGTCAGGAAGTCTGCCAGCTATTAGATGAGACACTCCCATAGTCCTAGATGGCATTCTTTATGATGATGTAATGGTTTACCAACTGGAAAGCCTTAGTAAAGTCTGTGTAGGTAAGTGCCACTGAGGTCTTCGTTTCTACAAGTTTTGGTAAATAAAGTCTGGGAGGCTGACAAGGCAGTGATTGGTGAGAAGACTTTATGTTTCCAAACTTTTGAGGGTCTACGGAATCAGCGGTGTCAGTATAGGTCCAGTCAAATGTGAAACTTTCACAAATTAGCCTGATGATTGGAGTGATTGCAACAGGGCATAAGCTATTAAGAGACTCTTGATGGGTTGATTTGGGTAGTGAAGTGATATATTCTGTCTTCCAAGCTGTTGGGCATATAGATTGTTTGAGTGAAGCATTAGTTACGGCAGTTTGTAGTGTAGCTAATTCATAGGAGAATTCCTTGTGTAGGAAATTTCACTGGAAGATCTATGGTAGTGGTTAAGTGTTTGTTTTTAAGACACTTAGCTACTTGATATTTCACCACTGTGTTCAGGGGAGATGGGATTGGTAGGTGTGTTGGGAGGGAGCTTATGTCGAGTTGTGATAATCACTGGCAAATAGTGGCAAAAATAGCTGTTGATTTGGTGTGCGGCCTTTTCATTGCTTCGCCTGTCACAGCCAGTTAGTTTTTTGTTCTGTTATACCTCCAACCGATATTGGCCTGCTTTAAAAGATGTTCCTTTATGCAAAATAGGCCTTCTTTGTGGCTTATACTTCGTGTTTCACCTTGTTGCAAAGTTGATTGTGGAGAGTCATTATTGCGAATGTTGAACACTCAGTTTTACTGCTGCATAAGCTGCTTGATGTGGTGAATGATCCAGGGAGCTTCAACTGGGTGTAGTGTTACCATCACATGCAGAAAGAAATGTTGGTAGGCATGGCTGCAGGTTTCATTATACTTCTCCCACATCATTTCAACATCATCTTCGTTATTCACCTCAGTCCAGTGCTGACAAATTACCCACCAACCGAAATTTCTCTTTGCTGAGTCAGGAGTCAGCTGATAAGTTTTGGTGTCTACCTGTTTTTGTCGCAAGGTGGTGGGGGCAGGGGACCACAATACTGATAAATGAGTACTGTGTCTTAGGGAGGGGAGAGGCTTGGATGGTCAGTAGAGGTCAACCATGTCAGTAAGAATTGGGTCAGGAGTGTTCTGACCATGCATGGGAAAGTGAACAATGTGAGGTAGATATAGTTGTTCCTGGAGAATGATGGTATCTAATCTCATTGAAATCCCCACGTCACAAGCTTATAACAAGGGTACCTTGTCTTGTGTGTGTCAAACGTGTAGGTAAGGTGTTCTAAAAGAGCTTTGGAGAGAGAGAGAGAGTGCTGGGTGGTAAACTACTTATTAAATGATAGTACCGGTTTGATATGGGTGTAATGTGGGTGAAACATTAACCCAGAAAACTTCCAGACCCTCAGGCATGTTAACTGTCAACTGGGCTGGACAAAAGAGTGCCTCACCTTCCCCACACTTTGATGCATGAAGAATGTAGAAGAGAATGTAGTCACTCTTGGTACAAATTTCAGGAGTAATGTGTCAGGCCTCTTGTTATTGCTGTAACTTTGCTGTGAACTGACTTGTTGGTGATGGCTAATTTCTCCATTTTGTTGGGCAGGGAGCAGACATTCAAAGGCAATAGTGTTGGTAGATTATACTTTTTCCTTGGAAATTCAAAATTATTTTTGAGGGTTTAATTTTAACTGGTTTGTGTTGCCATCTCTTGGTAATTAATATTTCAGTTGCTTTCTTATAATTATGCCTTTGCTTATCTCTGGCATGAAATATATTTAGTGATTTAACTTCTCACAAACACTAGTGTGGGAATAACTGTTATCCTTCTATAGAGCTGTGTGTTGGTGTATGTTAGTGTTATGGTTGCATGTACGTTACACAACCACAGCCCTAACCTCGTGACATATGGAACGCTTTGAATGGTTGGTGTTTTAGTCAGTGGGAATGATTGTATACTCAAGGAGACTGGAAAGTGTGTAGGGTTATAAGAGTGATTCAAGCCTTCTTTTCATGGTTAACATATAGATGTTCAGGCCCCGACTGCACAAGATCCCTGTTACTCCATCCTTCCACCTCCAATTTGGTCTCCTGCTTCTCCTTGTTCCCTCTACCTCTGACACATGTATCCTCTTTGTCAACCTTTCCTCACTCATTCGTTCCATATGTCTAAACCATTTCAACACACCCTCTTCTGCATTCTCAACCACACTCTTTTTATTTCCACACATCTCTCTTACCCTAATATTACTTACTCGATCAAATCATCTCACGCCACATATTGTCCATAAACATTTCATTTCCAACGCATCCACCCTCCTCCGTACAGCTCTATCTATAGCCCATGCCTCACAACCATAGAATATTGTTGGAACGTACTTTTCTTTTAAACATACCCATTTTTGCTCTCTCAGATAATGTTCTCTCTTTCCACACATTGTTAATGCGTCCAGAACCTTCACCCCCTCCCCCACCGTGTGACTCACTTCTGCTTCCATGGTTCCATTTTTTGCCAAGTCCACTCCCAGATATCTAAAACACTTCACTTCCTCCAGTTTTTCTCCATTCAAACTCACATCCCAACTAA
>JAYMFT010101358.1:0-13755 GCA_038088735.1 Panulirus argus
TATATATACGAATATATATATATATATATATATATATATATATTGAGCTTGTGATGTATATATGTCTTCTCATCAAAAGTATTGATTAGTTACTCGGTGATACAAAGGATTACCGATTAGATAAAAAGATCAATGAAATGAAATTGATGAAATGGGATGAAGTCAATTAATCTTTAAAACATTAGCCACAATGCAAAGATCTTGTTAATTCAGTCAAGAAACGAGAGGATGCTGAACGAATAGTTTCAAACTTTTATTCTCTCAAGCCATTGGCACAACGTATAAATAAATTCATAAACAGCAGTAACCTTCGTCTACGTTCTAAAATCAAGCATACCAGCAGACCCAACCAGTAACACGATCATTTTAATTCCTATCGTGAATTAACGACAAAAGGCTACAAACGTTTCCATCGTCCTACACGCAAAAAAAAAAAAATGGGGCAGATTGGGTTGGAGGGAATGGTCGGCTTAAAGACTTGGTGAATCCTTTAACGACATCTTCATCGGCCTTTGGAAATGAGCGAGTTTCACCAGCGTGCAAGTGCTAAGACTTAATAATCCCGACCAGCATAGGTTGCGGACAGCTATGATCATCTTGCAAGGAGGAAAAGGAGGGGTTTTACAACCGACATTAACTACCCATATAATATACCCTTTGAAAGGAAGTGCCGGGCTTAAATGTACCGCCTCATGACAGTATCTGCCTGACAGTCGTGGTCCGAGACTAGGATTCTATGGTAGCCTTTTTTTGTATTCCATCTGAGTCTCGGGTCTTTCTTTTGTCTTCTTCCTATGAGCCTCTTACTGGGAGACAGGACCAGAATGAACCGATGATATAAGCTTCGATATGCGACAGATTGTAACAGGCATTCAAATGAAGTAATGTGGATTACGAGTTATTTTGACAGAAGCTGTTTTTATGAACAGTAGTGTGAACAGCAGCAAGAGAATCAGTAACACTAGCAAAGGCAGTCATGGCAGCAGCAGCGGCGGTGCCAGTAACATCAATAGCATCAATAATGAGAGCAACAGCAACACAAATCAACTTAGTTCTTGGACTAACACACTCAACCTTTGGTATTGGTACCAGCAGCTGAGCGGAACAAACTCTGGTCATGATCATTTCACATAGGTAGGCACTGTACAAAATGTACATATCTATAAATGATGTTCGGATGTCATAACCAGGGCTTAAAGTGGTAGCTATTTGGTGCGTATCATTAACTGAGGCTATCCTAAGAAACGAAGTGTCAACAGTGCTTTTCAGTCAAAGGGAAGCGTGTATAACATCCAGGCTTGTTCATGCTACGTTTTATGACATCCAAGTAAACTGGTGAATTGATTATCATTATTTTTTCTACGTTGATAACGTTCTGATCTTAAAAAAACTGAAAATAGATGTTAATTGACAATGTTTGGCTCGTCTAGGATCACAGTTTAACAAAACACAGATAAATACTAACTCATATAATCTCACATGTGGTGCACCTGACCTTCAAGCGAGTCCCTAGACTTCCAAAAAACCTTCCACTCAACCACGTCTTGAATGCATCATACATAGATATGCGCCAGTTCAGTACTCAGTCAGATTTTGCCCACCTCAGAAGGTAACGTCATCTGGTCTAGTCCAGAGACTTATGGTAACAGTAACAGCCAACAGGTGAAACAACAGCAACAACAGAAGCAAAGTGACAGTTGGGTGATTACCAACAGTATCATCAGCAACAGAAGAGGATGAAACACCATATCATTTTCGGCGGCAACAATATGCTATTCTCTTTATCATCTGTACCATAATAATCAACGCTAACGCAATCCTCATCATTCCTATATCTTCAGCATCACTAACAAGACTTATATCATGATATTCATCGTCAGCATCATCACCCACGTACAAAGTACCTTTGTGATCACCACAGTCATCATCATCATCATAGTATTCATCAAGATGATATAAGATTACTAGTGTGATGGATTGGAGAAGTGCTAGGGAGTAACAAAGGTCCGGTGAGGCTTAGGAGTTGAGGGAGGATAGCAAAGGTGGTTCCACTGAGCTAATAATGGAAACACAATAGAACTGTTTGGAGGATAAGTTGGTCTGTGCTGAGGTTTTATCATTAGCAATGCGAGCAAAATGTGGTACGACTTCGCGCAGAGCTTTTAGGGGTAAAATCCTCACTTTCTCAAGATCTATCGATCGTAAACAGTAAGTATGTGGCATGAGAGGATAGGAGAGGCAAAGGGTGAGGAGAGTGAGGAAGACAGTAGATAATGGGAAATAAAGACAAAGAGAGAGAGAGAGAGAGAGAGAGAGAGAGAGAGAGAGATCACTTGCTTACGAATACTTAGGACGATATTTTGCCAAAAGGTCGGGCTAGTGCGTAGCGTTCACCGCAGGAAAATCTAGGGTTACGACGAACGAGTCGTGTGAGCTACTGTTGCCAGGCGTTTTGTGTGTGACTCAATGCCAGCAGCACGAGCGTGGTTTAGGAGAAACAGCAAAGCAATAAAAGCAACCTGGGCAATGGAGGAGAACCTGACAGCCATTGTGTTGCCGGTTCACTGCACCGCCTCATCAATCCCTCCTCCGAAACCCAAGTGGTATTCCTTCCCAAGCTGGTGACTACCTACCAGATAGTAACAAAATGATGAAAAAAAAATGAATAGATAAATAGATAAGTTACGGTACTTTTACAAGTAGCGTTTAGCTGTAACGAACAAAAGCGTTTCGTTCATAATCTGAAATGGATCTACGAAGACTGACTGTCGTGGCGAGAAAGCAGGATGAGTAAATCATATTAAAGGCTCATTAAAACGTCGTTCTAAGGATCGATCGTATTGCGAATGGGGTTCCGTTTTCTCTCGACATTAAACTTTTATGACCCCGAAAGATGTCTAGAGATCGAAGCAGTTACGAAGTGAAACGAGTGTAATCAGCCATTAACGTCTGTTTTGCTTAACGGCAGTAGAATTACTGATGTTAAATTTCCTTGGAAAATTAATGTGATATAAAACGTTTTATATATGTGACTGATAAACGGAAACTCTTTACGCTTTGCGTTTAAGATTGTCGCTAGTATTGCATAGAACGACCAACTGTCTTCTTGATCAGTTAACATGACGAGATATTGAGCGTAAAAAAAGTTTAGCAATTTGATCATAAAGCTTGATCACGTGTGTGCTTTAACTTTTTAAGGATATTTCTACAAAACTGTGCAGAAGCAAAAACTTCTAGAAAACTTGAAGTTCAAATATGAATTATATAATAAAATGGTATAAGCTTCATAGGATATATAAATCACAGAGTGAAAAAGCCTGTCTTGACCTTTGGTTAAGAATTTCTGATTCCCTTAGGTAGAAGGGATAGCATTGTATGCACACGTGGGGTTTCATTGTTTCCATATAACTCACCTCCATTTCCATGATTCTATTCACTCCCATGTCCATTCGAGTTATCTAAAACGCACCCATTTCCTCCTAGTTTTCTCCATTCAAACTCACACCCGACCTAACCTATCTTCTTGCAATGCTAAACCTTCACTCGTATGCACTCGCTACTTCCTCTTCTCACACACTCGCCCAACCACAGACACCAACTTCTGCCGTTCTCACTCGAACACTCACTCGAACATAAAGCACAGGCCTAACCACAATAGCAAGATATTTTCTGGGATGGTGTGTATGCCTACAGGCTTACTATGCCCAAGTACTTCATGAGACACGAGTGCAAAACTCCCTCCATATAGAGCGTAAACAGGTAATTATAAAGTGTGGACACGAGCGCTTGGCCAGAACAATGCACTCCAAAGGAGAAACTCTGGTGGCGGTCCAAGTCTCCTACGCCCTGGCATCAACAAGCAAGAATAGAACACCCATAAGCGAAAGCTCTACCTAAAGTACACCGAGCGAACATAAAGGTGAGTAGGTGTCTTTTGCATCCGGGTACGGGATACGAACTGGTGCGCAAAGTATGTTGTAAAGGAAAATATTTACCACAGGGCAGTAACGATCGGCCAAGAGGAGGAGGAGGAGGAGGAGATGAAATGCCTTGATTATATTCTCAGAGGATCGTGATGAGTGTGAACATCTGGGAGGCCACAGCCCTGCTCTGTCCAGCCGGATCCATGCATGATGCTGCTGTCTCTTACACTCACGCCCGCTTGTGCACGCCCAGACCACACGCAAATACATTGCCTCCAGGTTAGGCTCCCAAACGAATATATACCCTTGTCCCACCAAAGGTGTAGCTACGTACACACGTCTTCATACATACATACATACACACACAAACGGGTCTTCTTGGCGCACTGGTTAGTGTTACGTCAGCATGGGTCAGCCCGGGATCGAATACGGAGAGGTTCGAATCCTGGGTGTGTTAGTCGGTCTACACTCAACCCAGGTGTTCGTCCTCCCCTTGGGGTTGGTCGATAAATGGGAGCTTGGCTTAGGCTGTTGTGTGCGTGTGTTTGTGTGTTCATACATACATAACATTCAAAATATGGTACATGTATACAAGATTAAGAGACGGGGCAACACAGGAGTAAAACTCTCGCTCCGTATCACACAAGTAGTAATTACACACGCCAAAATCTCACCTTAGGAGAACGGTAAACGAGACATGATGCACACTGGCAGATATCAGAATCGCATTCAAGAGCACGGATTAGGAAAAATTCAGGAACTGTTTTACATGTTGTATAAGCCTAAAACTAGAATTTGGCGACCGCATTTCAAGAAGCACAAAGAACATATGAAAACAGTGGAAGAACGAAATAAGTGAGTGATGAAACCATGACTGGTGACAGCATACAAAAATTCTTAAAACTTTTATGATAGTTGAAAAAGTTTGAGATGGGGTTCCACGAGTATCGAACTGTTGCACAAATAGGCCATCACACACCACACACACACACACACACACACACACACACACACACGGCCTTCTCTCAATCCAACATTCACCGTACAACCAACATTACCCCTACACTCAGGTGTCAGTACATGCTCTCGCGTCGTTCACATACACATGGCCACATCGACCCCATTGCCAAGATAAACATCCATACATACTCAGTTTCAAAGTTTCCATGATGCTGAAAATAAGTTCCTGATTATCTCTTATACCAGTTTATTATTGGTCTTTTTCGAAACACGTTTAGATCTTTTAGGTAATCAGCAAGACAAAAAAAAAATCAGAGTAGAATCACGAATTAGCTTAAGGTTACCAAGGAAAATTGATTAGTCTTCAGAATAATCGTGTCGTGGCAAATGTGGATAATTAGGAACTCATGGTGGTCAAGGGTTAACCACTAAACCATCGTGAGCTCCTAATTAAAGTCATGGGTGAGTTATTATCTTTTGATCTATTGATAAACGAATGGATTAAGAGGAAATCTGCTCGTCACGAAACTGTTAAGTCATACGATATTTCGAACATATTGATATAGTGTGTTGCAAGGTAATACATTTGATGGGAAAGTATAATCAACAGCGATAGAGAAACGTATAATTTTTCTACTTTGCAGAAGAGCAAAATGTGACAAGAGAAATCTCCACGATAAATGACGTAGCAATAGATTATAAAAGCACAGCTATAACTACACTTACTGTAAAGCTATGTTGCAATGATGGTTAATGTATACTACGAAACATGCCGTATATTAACAAGATTTCAAACAAAGGAAAATGGGATTTGATTCGAATAAGCAAAAGAACAAAAAAAAAAGTATGTAATGGCCCATTACCTATTTTGTACAGGACGACGAAGTTGCATGATCATGCAGCTTATTAAACGTTTGTATACTTCACGACCTCCTCACTTGGCTTATTCCATTCATCAACTACTTTGATATCATAAAAAGTTTCTAACACATCTTTTCCAACAAATTTCTTGCCAGAATACTCGGATCTTATTCTAACTGATATAGCTGAACACGACCTATCACCTCAGCAATAAATATCCCTCTTTCACAGCTCGCATATCGATTTCCTGCTCCGTTAGCACTACCACTCAGAATCTGCGGCCAAACGCCGAGACATGCAAGCTGTTTACTTCGTCTTCTAAGGCGTCCTTATCCTCACTGCCTCATTGGTCTCAGTCGCACTCCGGCTGCATAGTCCACCAAGCTTCCTGCTCTTGCCATCATATATACATGTTTCGTCAATTCACGACGCCTGGAGCACCTGCACCTGAACTGACAAATATTTAGACAAGTTTCATTCTTTCTAAACTGGATTATGCCTAACCTGGTTAGCCTGGTCTTTCTCCTTGTCCACAATACAGTAGGTGCCACTAGAACATATGCAAAGACATGCATTCCTGGTTTCTCTTACTATGCCACCTATCAAGAGGCACTCAGCACACTGACTCTCTCGACTCTTTCCAACCATCATCTGCACCCCATCCTAAAGTCCTCAAGTCACCTTAAATATCTACCCTCGTTCGACGACGTCACCGCATCGTACAGTCTGCTAGTGCCGGACAGACCGCTATCATAATAACCCAATCCAAGCAACTGTGAACATCATCAGTTATTAATCGACAGTGTATGAACGTCTGCTTTTGTATATGTGTAAGGAATTACTGTTTAACACCTCACATACTTATCAGTTCATTTATTAATGCAGTTGTTTTGCCAGTACAGATATTCATAAAGTGTCTTGTTATATCTCATGGCAATCATACATTATATACTTAATCATTCGCATCTTTATTACAATAATATCAAACAAACACTTATACTCTAAACATCATGAATGAGAAATATGGGCCGTGATTACAGAGCAGTTCATCATAGTTTTTATACGGCCGATCAAGTTAGGTAACTGATTTATATCGCCGATATTATCGCACGTCTCTATAACACCAATCATACTTTACACCTCCACCATAACTCTGTAGACTAGCTAATCATTTCGATGTATTTGTTCTTCGTGTTATAATCAGTCCATCGTTTTCTTTATCCCATTTTCTATAACTCAAAAATTCCTTGTATTTCCCTTCACTTTGGTGTCTTCAAACTGTCACTTACCGCGTTTCGTTCATTTGAATCATCCGTAGAATTCAGCTTTATACCTTTCTTTCATTTCACATTGATTTATATCTTATACATGAAGAAAAATACACGAGACCCAACCAGCGGGTCGTGGTTAACGCTAGCAACGGACGTGGTCGAAGGGTCGCGGTCAGTGATTACAGTCACTTGTCACTAATGATTCACACGCTCGATGCCCTCTATTTCTTAAGATGTGAAAACAGTTACCCACTCACCAGTGTCATTTTTCGCCTAACAACTTCAAATCTATTGCACTTCCGCAACCGTTAGAAGGTCATCACGTTTAGCAATCAGTCTAAATCATCTCTGCTTCGGGGAAACATCAAAAACCCACACCTGTCAGAGACCTTATCATCGCCTTCAAAATCTCTAAAGGTAATCTGATCTCAAACTAGATTTCACCTGGCTCTTAAACAAGACTAATATCACGTTGTTACTGCAGTAAGTCTAGTTGAGGCTATTGATACCAGCACGAAATCCCAGCAGATTGGCTCTGAAATATTGAGGGTTTTCAACTTTTTTTAATATCAAAACACAACCGGGCGTGTTGTGATAACAGTGCTATTTTTTTTCTTTTTTTGAAAAGTATCCACGATCGTTTCCTTTGAGTGTCGAATTTACTAAAGGTATGGTTTGACGTGCTTCCAATCGTTATTGTCTACTCTGTCGTCTGCCAATTATCCTTACTAAGATCCATTAGTAAGTAAGCCATCCTGTCACCAAATCCGATTACCTAATCTAAACACCTGAGCACCAAGCTAGTGACATATGGAGATCTTATTGCAACTAATGCCACATTTTTTCCAGAAACAGACGAATCTGTTATAGGCTGTAAACTTCTCAGTCAGAATACTAGGATCTCATTCTAACTAATATAGTTGAAAACGACCTATCATCCCAGCCAGTAACATCCCTCTTTCGCAGCTCACATATTAATTTTTGTGATCCGTTAACACGAAAACTCAGAATGTGCAGCCAAACGCCAAGACATACAGGCTCTTTACTAATTTCGTAATACTGAATAGCAGATTATTTACTACCCTTGGACTAAAATCCTTCGCTCCGATGTAGATAAAACCAAATGAAAAGTTAGGTCAGCATCACCTTCCCATTTGATTTAAATGACTGCACCCAGCTATCATTTTCACTACAATGCTGTTAAACACACACACACGTACACACACAAAAACACACATACGCAAATACACACACATCATGAATGCGAAATACGACCACCCATACGCGGGTGGGCCGTGATTACAGTGCAATTCATCAAAGTTTTTAAGGCCATTCAAGTTAGGTAACTGATTTATATCACTTATTATCGCACATCTCTATAACACCAATCACACGTTACACCTCCACCATAATTCTGTTAACTAGCTAATCATTTTGATGTATAGTTCCTCTTTATACTATAAATCAGTGTACCGTTTTCCTTAACCCATTTTCTGTAACTCATAAATTCTTTATATTTCCCTTCACTTTGCTGTCTTCAAACTGTCACTTATCCCGTATTTTTCGTGAGATTTACCTTCATTAAAATCTCAATTTTATACTTCTATTTCACTCCACTTAATTCTACATTCAAGGACCTTTGGGAAAAAGAGCATGAGACCCAACCAGCTGGTTGTGGTCAGCGCTGGCAACAGGTATGGTCGAAGAAGGGTCGCCGCGGTCAGTGTTTACAGTCACTCGTCACTAATGATTTACACACGCAAAGCCCTCAATTTTCTTTAGATGTAAAAAGAGCTACTCGCTCATCAGTGTCGTTTTTCTCCTTATATCTTTAAATCTATTTCACGGCCGCAGCCATATACAAGGTCATCACGTTTAGAAGGTAATTGAAATCATAACTGCTACGGGAAGACAGCACAAACTCACTCCCATCACGCCTCATCAGCACTTTAAAATCTCTCACGGTGATCTGAACTACAAACTAAGTTTCACCTAGTCTTCAGTTAAGATTTATGACCATGTTGATACTGCCTGGTTAGTTAAGACTGGTGTTGTTGCCATCACGGAGGCCCAACAATATACTTTCTGAAATATGTTATATAGATGATTATGGATTTCTTTCATCTAAATATCACTGGGCGTGTTGTGACCGTAGTACTATTTTTGTCAAAAGCATCCAGGTTCGTCTCGTTTAAGCGTCGAACTTACAAAGGCAAGGATTCATACAATGACAGACAATCAACCCACTGAAGTGTTTCCGTTACTTAAAGCCTTCTCTATAGACTGCCGAATATTCTTACTGAGTAACATTAGAAATCAAGCCATCTTATAAACAGATTCGATCACCCAAGTCAGGCACCCATATATCAATTAAGGAATTTGTTGAGATCTTAAAGTCATCTGATACCAATTTCTTTAAGTAACAGCTGCATTTCTGGACTTCCCATACACATTCGGAATACCCCAATCTTATTCTAACTGACATAGCTGAATAAGACCCACCAACCCAGCTAATGACGACCATCATTCGCACGACACACAGACTGTCTGGTCCACTCACACGGCTACCCAACATCTACGCGCACGCTAAGACATATAGTCTCTATCAGTTTTGAAATATGTCGCACTGGATAACGAATTAGTCGTTATTCCTAGGCTAACGTGTTGCGCCCTGATAACGATGAACCCGAATGAAAATGTAATGTCCCCACCGTCAAGGAAGTGTACCATCCCTTATTCACTGACAGGTCTTAAAAGAACTAGACTGAGGTCACACCCTACATGAAAAGATTCATACAAGAACAAGACCTTGCCTTATAGTAAAAAATAACCTCTACAAAGCCTTTCATAACAAAATAATTCGTGTCATACGCGCTGCGAAGAAATAAGATTAATACCCCAGTAAACTGTAACATCCAAACCAATTCAACATCAGTCATGGATAAGGGATATTGAATAGTTAAGCATACTAAACAAGCAGACTTCCGGTTTTCTTTGGGTTAATAAATTCTTCAATGATAAAGACACCAGCAACCGCTAAGCCACCATCATGGAACCTGCTAACGTAATGATCCCATCCCAACAACAGTGAACAGCATCAGTAATTGAGTAGATTGTGTATGAACTTATTCCGTTGTATGTATGTAAGATAACAGCTGCTTAACACTTCACTTTCTTAATACCCTTTGTTTATTGTTGTATGCATTTTATCTATTGATATTTTCAGCGTTCAGTTGTGTAAAATTCAATACACTATTAATATTATGAACTTTATCATGTTATTATCAGCGCTATTAACACATAAGAAAACCAGTTTCACGGTTAGCGTCGCTGACCACGATTCACGCACGACTCACCTCCCCCACCCCCACCCCTTATTCGAATTTTGGGCACTGCAACGGGCCCACAGCTAACCCAGCTGTTCATCCTCTCCTCGATGGTTGGTCGATGAATGGGCACTTGGCTTAGGTTATCTGTTTGTACATATATAGATAGGAATAAAACACGGCGCATATGTATGTATGTAAGAGGTTTAAGAAACTGGGAGACTTGTGTATAACTCTCTCCCCGTAAAAAAACAAATAGTAATCACACACACACACACACGCACCCACCCACCCACACACACACACACCCACACACACACACACAAAGGTATTCACTTTTCCATTTTTACCGTACTTTCTCCTTCCCAGCATTTTCATGACCTTTACAATGATACTTGCCTGGTAATAATAGCACGAAATAAATGCATGACTCTTAAAAACGCTATATTTAGCTTACCAACAGCGTACTGAATTATATCAAAATTTATTCACAGGAATTATCTTTTACTGAGTGCCCCCTTACATGGTTCTTGAGGCTGGAAACAAACTCACGACTGATGGATTCTACTTGAAGGTCAAAGGATCACGCCAGACTTGCTCGAGAGCGCTGATGAAGAGCTTCAAGGAATAACATCCAACGGAGAAAGTTAAGAATTTATTTTGAGACTAACAGCCGCTGGGACTGGAATGCAATTCATTATTCAAGTGGAAAATACTTTAGGAAAAACGCATGACTTACAGTAATATGCACACCATGCAAGATTATGCTTTTAACTGTTGTATTGCAAAGAGTGTCGGAGTTCTGTTCATAATTATTTTCTTATATTTAGATTCTTCTTTTTTACTAACTATTACTGTCACTTTATCGAGATTATTATCGATACGAAGGGGCGTCGCAAGAAATAAATGTAGTACCTTGTGAAGAGATTCTGCTTCGCAAAGTTCTGCAACGCTTGCCAGAGTTCGATTAAAATGCGCCTTTGATAGGTTTCAAGTATTTCAAAAAGAGATATGCACTGTGGAAGATTCCTATTATATCACGTCTTTTCCGAGTGGTCTACATTTATGTGGTATGTTATTGTGTTGAATATACATAACTGCCTTTGTTACCAATTAACGATTTTTTCCTTTGATGAATTTTAGTGTATTCTGATTTCATCTGGATATATATGATGAATATGGATATATACTAATTACACTTCAATGTACAGTGCATATTCTAACGCATGGAGTGTTCTTATCAACCCGAATTCTAGAGGATTCGTAAGTCGAATTCGGAAAAAACAGGATTATTTATTGCATTTGATAATGGACTCATCATGTCCAATAGGTGGAATCAGTTTACTTACCTTTGAAATGAGATTTTTCCATGACAGTCAATACAAGCAAAATATCAGAGTAAAGTATAAAAAAAAAAAAAAGATGCTCTTTGCTTCCCGTTGAACATTACTGTATAAAACAATTGCCTAATAATACTTATTTCAGACATATAAAGAAATCGGTGAAACCTGCAGTAAGTATCTCACCTAAACCTAAACTTTTACTTTAAAAAATTATATGAACTCGCTACAGGACAACTATTCTTTATGTAAAGATCGTTAGATTTAAAAGTGCCGTCAAAGAAAAGAAAGCAGGAGGGATATGAAAAAAATAAAGATGACAATATACTAAGCCTTTCGTCTAAATCTACTCCTTCCAAACGATTCTAGGAAAAAAATAGGGTTGATAAAACTATCAGAAATACTTATCAATGTTGCGAAGACCCATTACCAATATATCTAAACAAATCATAGTTTCTCATTCATCATGCTTATATGCTGTCAGGATAGCCAGCTAATATGGCAATTACCAAGACTTGAAGCCACGCTCCTCTGCCATAGCTAAGGTAGCTGATTGGTTCATATACAATGTTCTTGTCGCTATCCATTTATTCACACTAAGGGTGTTCACAGTTTATAATCACACCTGTTCTTCTGGATAATAATGTTAAAACTTGGGAACATAAACATTTAAATAATTTCAAGGCATTGGCACTTTAGCGAGGATATTAAAAATGTTTAACATGTATCACAGACTGTCGAAGTCAATTACAACATCGTTTTCGAATGAAGCCTATTCATTGTTTCTGTGTTTTGTAGCAATTATAAAGTGCTAATGCCTTAAAATCATATAAATCTTTATGTTCTCAAGTTTTAACATTATTATACAGAAGAACAGGTCTGATTATAAAATGTGTACACAGCGTGAATAAATGGATAGCGACACGAACACTGTATATGAACCAATCAGTTACCTTAGCTATGGAGGAGGGAGGTGGCTTCTTCGTCAACTTAGCGTACGGTGACTATAATAACCCACGTTCGATCAGTTGATCCTATACAGTTGTTCTTATCGTGGTGTGGTGCTTTATCTCTTACCTTATCTCCCCGTTATCTCGTAAATCCTTATTCCTTTACAAGGGAGTTGGTCCTCAAGCTCTCCCACACTATCCTGATCGATGTGAAATCATTAGAGATACAAGTTTGAGGCCGTCTGCCACGCCGCTAGGGGGGAATCCTTGTAGCAACATATGCCACTCCTTCATATGAAGCAATCACGCTTCTTCTAAGTGAAGAGTGCTGATCGAGTAAGTCTGGCGCTTCTCAAGAAGCAGCACAGGTTAGGAAATGAGCAAGTGATGTTTACAGGTACTCTATATGGACTTCAGCGGACTGCTACCCGTAGCGAAAGCAATAAAGCAATAAGATGCATTATGAATCTCTCGGTTATCTGCTCTCATCAATCTTTTAAACTATCTCGGTGGGTATCACCTTATAATTCAATTCGCTGGCAAACGCTAAGGCTTAACTCGGTTGTTATCTATCATGGAGATGAGTTCGACTCAGCTACTTAAGGGTTAGATACTCCGTTCTCCAAATGCGGCCATCATGAGTAACTTTTTTTATATATATACAGGATTCAAACCCTCGATGTATTGTGATAAACTAATGGTCAAGGACGGCTCTTGGTCACACACATACAGTGAGGTACGATACAGGATGGACTGTATATTCTAGGACAGTTACCGTACAGCCTCTCCCAAACCCAGCTATATATATATGTATATATATTTGCCCTGAAATTAATTGTGGTAACTCAACGCTGTTAAAGTTATAGCTCTGGCTCACCAGATATTTTTACAAATAATAGTTATTAACTATAAACACGCTTTTCAACGACAAAAATACATAACAGTCCAGGTACCACGAAATCGCCATTGGCTGTTGAGGCAAACAACTTGCTGCTCGTAATTCACGGAGGTCAAAGTGGTTATTAATGTATTGTCTTTCGTTACTGAGGAGCTGGTAACGCTAGCTCTAATGACACTGACCCTGGGCAGTACCTGAGATGGGATGGGCTTCTACAATTCTCCCA
>JAYMFT010101369.1:0-27935 GCA_038088735.1 Panulirus argus
AGCTGCTGCGTCACATGATTATTGTGTGGCCATCGGCAACTCATGGGTGTGCCGTTTTGATAACTGCTTCTTTCCCTTCACGTCTAAGCTTTGGAACTCTCTACCTTCTCATGTCTTTCTCAATAATTATGACATGACTCATTTCAAGAGACATGTTTTTCACTTTCTCAAAAATTTGTAAATACTCTCCCTGTCTGTTTTTCCGCCTTTCTCAATTCTGTTTATATTTCAATTAGGGCCCGGCCTTGATGTGGACTTTTGTCCGTGACTGGAGTCATCAATATATATATATATATATATATATATATATATATGTGTGTGTGTGTGTGTGTGTGTTTGTCTGTGTGTCTGTGTGTGTTTCTCTGTGTGTTTGTGTATGTTGGATATGTTAAGGACAATACTAGCTTTGATGAGGGTTCATCGAAGAAGAAGTGATAGGGTAAAAGAGAGGTGGGGCAGCAAGCAGGGGATTTGCTGTAATGGTCTTGACATTATATGGACAGGATGACTGAGTGAGTTTAGGTGTCAGAGGTGTAGGGAACAAGGAGACTAGGGAGATCGAGGGCAAAATAAAAGGACGAATTGAAAGATGCTCTGAGCGATCGTGGCTGACCACTGAAGGTGTAAGGATGGCGTTGGATAGAGCGAACTGGGGAGATGTGGTATACAGGGGTCAATATGGACTTTTCCGCGGAATAAGAAGCGGTCGGGGGAACAAAGGAAAGGTCTTTGGGGCTTGGCTGTGGATATGGATGTAGATAAGGCGCTGGCTGATTTTGCTGTCAGCAACAGAGCATTTTGTTACCAAATATCATCGAATTCATAGAAAGATACACTATGAAGAGGAACAAGAAACTGTGATGAATGAAACTCACGTAATAAAATGATCAGCTGATCATATCAAGTAGTCCTCACTGTCTTCCACTGGAGTCTGTCATACAGAGAGGTCAGGTCATTCGTGTCACCCTCCGCTGCAGTTGTATGGTCATACATGTTGACAGAGAATCTTTTCAGCACTCTTTTCCTGACCTGTATATATGCTTACAGCACATTCACGTTACAGTTACTGTGATATTTATCTCAAAATAGACTCCACCGTCTTCAGTTTGATCCTCTTACGTACCAGTGCCTTGACCGTGTTCACATGGAAGAATATTCGTTGCCTGATTGTGTTGCATGTTGGGGTCATTGGACATGACGAGGCGTAGGCAGCAGGATCCTCATTCGGCTTAGAATCTCCCTCCCGATACTTCTCTCCTGACCAGAACTGGACTGGTTAATCTGGGGTTCCAACACTAAACAGTTCTTCCATCCAAAGATCGTAAAGAATTCAATAGTATTGCCCTTCGCATGGCTCTACATTAACCGCAATGCCTCTTGAATCAAATGTGATGTCTTCCATATCAGCTATGATGCCTCCTGCATCAACTATGATGCCTCTTGCATCAACTGTGATGCCTCCAACAACAACTATGATGTCTTATGAATTAACTGTGATGCCTCCTGCATAAGCTGTGATGCCTCCTGCATCAACTCTGATGTCTTCTGCATTATCTGTGATTTCTCCTGCATCATTTGTGATGCCTCTTACATCAACTGTGATGCTTCCTGCGTCAACTGTTATGCCTCCTGCTTTGAATGTGATGCATTCTGTGTCAAATGCTATGCCTCCTGCATCAACTGTGATGCCTCCTCTGTCAACTCTGATGCTTCCTGCATCATCTGTGATGCCCCTACATAAACTGTGGTGCTTCCTGCATCAACTGTGATACTTCTGCATCAACAGTGATGCCTCCTGGGTCAACTGTGGTGCCTCTTTCGTCAACTGTGGTGCCTCCTGCATCATCTGCGACGCCTCCTACATCAACTGTTGTGCCTCCTGCATCATCTGTGACGCCTCCTACATCAATTGTGATGCCTCCTGCATCAAATATGATGCCTCCTGCGTTAACTCTGATGCCTCCTACATCAACTGTGATGTCTCCTAATCAACTGTGATGCCTCCTACATCAACTGTGGTGCTTCCTGCATCAACTGTGATGGATCCTGCTTCAACTCTGATGTCTCCTACACCAACTGTGGTGCCTCTTGCATCATCTCTGACGCCTCCTACATTAACTGTGGTGCTTCCTGCATCAGCTGTGATGCCTCCTGCATCAACTTCGATGCCTCCTGCGTCAACTTCGATGCCTCCTACATCAACTGTGATGTCTCCTACATCAACTGTGGTGCTTCCTGCATCAACTCTGATGCCTCCTGCATCATCTGTGATGCCCCCTACAACAACTGTGGTGTTTCCTGCATCAGCTATGATGGCTCAGGCGTCAACTCTGATGTCTCCTACATCAATTGCAATGCTTCCTGCCTCAACTGTATTGCCTCCTGCATTAACTGTGATGCCTTCTGCATCATCTGAGATGCCTCCTGCATCACCTCTGGTGCCCCCTGCATCAACTGTGATGCCTCCTGCGTCAATTTTGGTGCCTCATGCATCAACTGTGATGCCTCCTGCATTAACTGTGATGCATCCTGCGTCAACTCTGGTGCCTCCTGCTTCAACTGTGATAATGACTGCATCAAATATGATGCCTCCCGCATTAACTCTGTTGACTCCTACATCAACTCTAGTGCCTGCTGCATCAGCTCTCATGCCTACTGCATCAAGTGTGATGCCAACTGCATCAACTGTGATGCCGAATGCATCAACTGTGATGCCTCCTACATCAACTGTGGTGCTCTCTGAATCAACTGTGATGCCTCCTGCATCACCTATGATGCCCTCTGCAACAACTGTGATGCTTCCTGTGTCAACTCTAATGCCTCCTGCATCAACTGTGATGCCTCCTCCGTCAACTCTGATCTCTCCTACACCAAATGTGGTGCCTCCTGCATCATCTGTGACGCCTCCTACATCAACTGTGGTGCCTCCTGCATCATATTTGACACCTTCCTCATCAGCTGTGATGCCTCGTGCATCATCTGTGATGCCTCGTGCATCAAATCTGGTGTCCCCTGCATCATCTGTGATGCCTACTGCATCAACTTTGATGCCTATTGCATCAATTGTGATGCCTCTCACATTAACTGTGATGTCTTCTGCATCATCTGAGATGCCTCCTGCATCACCTCTGGTGCCCCCTGCATCAACTATGATGCCTCCTGCGTCAACTCTGGTGCCTCCTGCTTCAACTGTGATAATGACTGCATCAAATGTGATGCCTCCCGCTTTAACTCTGTTCATTCCTACATCAACTCTAGTGTCTGCTGCATCAACTGTCATGCCTACTGCATCAACTGTCATGCCTACTGCATCAACTGCCATGCCTACTTTATCAACTATGATGCCTAATGCATCAACTGTGATGCCTCCTGCATCATCTGCGACGCCTCCTACATCAACTCTGGTGCTTTCTGCATTAACTGTGATGCCTCCTGCGTCAACTGTGATTCCTCCTGCATCAACTCTGATGCCTCTTGCATTAAGTCTGATGTCTCCAACGTCAACTGTGATGCCTCCAATATCAGTTATGATTCTTCCTGGATCAACTGTGATGCCTCCTGCATCCTCTGTGATACCTACAGTATCAACTATGATGTCTCCAACGTCAACTGTGATGCCTCCACCATCAATTGTGATTCCTCCTGCATCAACTGTGATGTTTCCAACTTCAACTCTGATGCCTTCAGCATCAACTGTGATACCTCCTGCGTCAACTGTGATGCCTCGTGCATCAACTCTGGTGACTCCAGCGTCAATTGTGATACATCCTACATCAACTGTGATGCCTCCTGTGTTGCCTGTGATGCCTCCTGTGTCAAGTGTGTTGCCTCCAACGTCAACTGTGATGCCTTATGAGTCAATTGTGATGCATCGTGCATCAACTATTATGTTTCCTGCGTCAACTTTGATTCCTCTTGGATCAACTGTGATGGCTCTTACATCAACTGTAATGTCTCCTTCGTCAACTGTGATGCCACTTGAATCAAATGTGAATACTCATGCATCAAATGTGATGCCTCCTACGTCAACTTTGATGTCTCTTGCGTCAACTGTGATGTCTACTGCGTCAATTGTGATGCCTCCTGCATCATCTGTGACGCCTCCTACATCAGCTGTGGTGCCTACTGCGTCAACTCTGATGCCTCCTGCATCATCTGTGATGTCTCCTGTGTCAACTGTGATGCCTCCTGCATCATCTGTGACGCCTCCTGCATCAATTGTGGTACCTATTGCTTCAACTCTGATGCATCTTGCATCATCTGTGACGCCTCTTACATCAACTGTGGTGCCTACTACATCATATATGACGCCTCCTACATAAAATTGTGGTGCCTCCTGCATCAACGGTGATGCCTTTTGCGTTAACTGTGACGCCTCCTACATCAACTGTGGCGCTTCCTTCATCATATGTGACGCCTCCTGCGTCAACTTTGGTGCATCTTGCATCAACTGTGATGTCTCCTGCATTAACTGTGATGCCTCCTGCGTCAACTGTGGTGCCTCCTGCTTCAACTGTGATACAGACTGCATCAGCTGTGATGCCTCCTCCATTAACTCTGTTGACTCCTACATCAACTCTAGTGCCTGCTGCATCAACTGTCATGCCTACTGCATCAACTGTGATGCCTACTGCATCATCTGTGATGCCTCCTGCATCACCTGTGATGCCTACTTTATCAATTGTGATGTCTAATGCATCAACTGTGATGTCTCCTGCATCATATATGACGCCTCCTACACCAACTGTGGTGCTTTCTGCATCAACTGTGATGCCTTCACCATCAACTGTGATTCCTCCTGCATCAACTGTGATGTTTCCAACTTCAACTCTGATGCCTTCAGCATCAGCTGTGATGCCTCCTGCGTCAAGTGTAATGCCTCATACATCAACTCTGGTGCCTTCTGCATCAATTGTGATGTCTCCAGCGTCAAATGTGATGCCTGCAGCATAATTTGTGACTACTAGTGGATCAACTCTGATGCTTCCTCCGTCACGTCAACTGTGATACCTCCTTCATCAACTGTGATGCCTCCTGTGTCAAGTGCGATGCCTCCAGCGTCAACTGTGATGCCCTATGAATCAACTGTGATGCATCGTGCATTAACTATGATGTCTCCTGCGTCAACTGTGATTCCTCCTGGATCAACTGTGATGATTCCTTCGTCAACTGTGATTCCTCCTTCATCATTTGTGATGCCTCCTGCATCAACTGTGATACCTGTTGCATCAACTATTATGTCTACATCGTCAACAGCGATGCCTCCTTTATGAACGTTGATGCCTCCAGTATCAGTTGTGATACCTCCTGCGTCAACTGTGATGCCTCATGCTTCAACTCTGGTGCCTCCTGCATCAACTGTGATGTCTCCAGCGTTAACTGTGATGCCTGCAGCATCATCTGGGATTACTACTGGATCAAATGTGATGCCTCCTGCGTCAACTATGATACCTCCTGCATCAACTGTGATGCCTCCTGCGTCACCTGTGATGCCTCCTGCATTAAGTGTGATCCCTCTAGCGTCAACTCTGATGCATCTTGAATTAACTGTGATACCTCCTACATCAACTGTGATGCCTTCTGTTTCAGCTGTGATTCCTCCTGCATCAACTGTAATGTCTCTTGCGTCAAATGTAATGTTTACTGTGTCAATTGTGTTGCCTCCTGCGTCAATTGTGATACGTCCTGCATCGTCTCAGACTGATACCTCCTGCCTCAACTGTGATGCCTCCTTCGTCAACTGTGATGCCTCCTGCATCAAATGTGAATACTTCTGCATCAAATGTGATGCCTCCTTCGTCAATTGTGATGTCTCCTGCGTCAACTGTGATGTCTCCTGCGTCAATTGTGATGCCTCCTGCATCGACTTTGATCCCTCCTGCGTCAACTGTGATGCCTCCTTCGCCAACTGTAATGCCTCCAGCATCAACTGTGATACCTCCTGCATCAACTGTGATTCCTCGGGTATCAACTGTGATGTCTCCAACGTCAACCGTGATGCCTCCAGCATCAACTATGGTGCTTTCTGCATCAACTGTGACGTCTCTTGCGTCAACCATGACGACTACATTATCAACTTTAGTGCCTCCTGCATCATCTGTGATGCATCCTGCATTAACTGTGATGCCTCCTTCGTCAAGTGTGATGTCTCTTGCATCAACTATAATTCCTCCTGCATGAGCTGTGATGTCACCAACGTCAACTGTGATGCCTCTAGCATCAACTGTGATTCCTCCTGAATCAATTGTCATGCCTCCAGCATCAACTGTGATTCCTTCTGCATTTACTGTGATGTCTCCATCGTCAACTGTGATGCCTTCAGCATCAATTCTGATGCCTCCTGCGTCAACTGTGATGTCTCCAACGTTAACTGTGGTGCCGTCTGCGTCAACTATGATGCCTCATGCATCAACTATGGTGCCTCCTGCATCAACTCTGGTGCCTCCTGCATCAACTCTGATGCCTCCTTGATCAACTGTGATGCCTCCTGCATCAATTGTGATTCCTCGGGTATCAACTGTGATGTCTCTAACGTCAACAGTGATGCCTCCAGCATCAACTGTGATTCCTCCTGCATCAACTGTGATGTCTCCAATATCAACTGTGATGCCTCCTGCGTCAACTGCGATGCCTCATACGTCAACTGTAATGCCTCATGCGTCAACTGTGATGACTTCTTCGTCAACTTTGATGCCTACAGCATCAACCGTGATATTTCCTGCATCATCTTTGATGCCTCCTTCGTCAACTGTGATACTTGCTGCCTCAACTGTGATGGCTCCTGCGCCAACTGTGAAGTCTCCTGTGTCAATTGTGATGCCTCCTGCATCGACTCTGATCCCTCCTGCGTCAACTGTGATGCCTCCTGCGCCAACTGTCATGCCTGCTGCGTCAACTGTGATGCCTCTTGCATAGACTCTGATTCCTTCTGCATCGACTCTGATCCCTCTTGCGTCAACTGTTATGCCTCCTACGTCAACTTTGACCCCTCCTGCTTCGACTGTGATTTCCCCTACGTCAACTGTGATGTCTCTTGCATTAAGTGTGATGCATCTTGCGTCAACTCTGACGTCTCCTGCATCAACTGTGATGCCTCCTGCATTAAATGTGATGCCTCCTGCATCAGAAGTGATGCCTCCATCAACTGTGATGCCTCCCTCGTCAACTGGGATACCTGCTGCCTCAGCTGTTTGCCTCTTGCGCCAAGTGTGAAGCCTCCTGCGTCAAGTGTGATGCCTCTTTCGTCAACTGTGATGTCTCCTGCGTCAACTGTGATGCTTACTGCATCAACTGTCATACCTCCTGCGTCAACTGTAATGCCTCCTGCGCCAAATGTGATGCCTCATGCGTTAACTGTGATGCCTCCTGCATCAACTCTGGTGCCTCCTTCATCAACTGTAACGCCACTTGGATCAACTGTGTTGTTCTCCATCGTCAACTCTGGTGCCTCCTTCGTCCATTGTGATGTCTGTTTCGTCAACTGTGATGCCTCCAGCATCAGCTGTGATTCTTCCTGCATCAAATGTGATGCCTCCTGCGTCAACTGTGATGTCTCCTGCGTCAACTGTGATGCCTCCTGCGTCAATTGTGATGTGTCCTTCGTTAACTGTGATGCCTCCTGCTTCAACTGATATTCCACCAGTATCAATTGTGATTCCTCTTGGGTGAACTGTAATGTCTCCAGCGTCAACTGTGATGGCTCCTGCGTCAACTGTGGTGGCTCGTGCGCCATCTGTAATGTTTCCTTTGTCACATGTTAAGCCACCTGCATCAACTGTGATAACTCCTGCATCAACTCTGATATCTCCTTCGTCAACTGTGATTTCTCCAGTCTCAACTGTGATGTATCCTTCGATAACTGTGATGCCTCATGCATCAAGTATGATGCCTCCTGCGGCAAATGTGATGCTTGATGCATCAACTGTGATGTCTCCGGCATCATCTATGGTGCCTCCTGCATCAACTGTGATTCCTCCTGGATCAACTGTGATGTCTCTTGCCACAGGTGTGCTGTCTCCTTAATCATCTGTGTTGTCTCTTTCGTCAACTGTGATGCCTCCTGCGTCAACTTTGATGCCTATTGCATCATTTGTGATGCCTCCTGCGCCAAGTGTGAAGCTTTCTGCATCAACTGTGATTCTTCCTGCATCAACTGTGATGTCTCTAACCGCAACTGTGATGTCTCCTCCGTCAACAGTGATGCCTCCTGTATCAATTGTGATGCTTTCGTCATCATCTGTGATGCCTCCCGAATCAACTGTGATGCTTCCTGCATCAACTGTGATGCCTTCAGCGTCTACATTGATCCCTCCTGCATCAACTGTGTTGCCTTCAGCGTCTACCTTGATGCCTCCTGCTTCGAATGTGATGCCTCCTGTGTCAATTGTGATGCCTCCTGCATCATCTGTGATGTCTCCTGTGTCAACTGTGATGCCTCCTGCATCATCTGTGACGCCTCCTACATCAACTGTGGTACCTACTGCTTCAATTCTGATGCCTCCTGCATCATCTGTGACGTCTCCTACATCAACTGTGATGCCTACTGCATCAAGTGTGATTCAGTAGGCATTAACTCTGATGCCTCCTGCGTCAACTGTGAAAGCTATTACGTCACGTCTTATGTGTCCTGTATCAAGTGTGATGCCTCTTGCATCAACTGTGATATCTCCTGCTTCAACTGTGATACCTCCTGCATCAACTTTGATGCCTTCTCCATCACGTGTGATGCCTCCTATATCAAGTGTGATTCCTCCTGCATCAATTCTGGTGCCTCCTGCATCAACTGTGGTGCATGCTCCTTCAACTGTGCTTCCTCATGTATTACTTTTGATGCCTCTTTCGTCAATTGTGAAAGCTATTGCGACAATTGTGATGCCTCCTGCAGCAGCTGCGATGCCTCCGTTATGAAGTCTGATGCCTCCTGCATCAACTGTGATGTCTCTAGCACCAACTGTGATGCCTGCAGCATCAACTGTGATTCCTTCTGTATCATCTGTGATGGCTCCTGCGTTACTTGTGATGCCTCCTGTATCAAGTGTGATGCCTCTTGCGTCAACTCTGATGCCTTCTCAGCCAACTGTGATGCCCCCTGCATCAAATGTGATTTCTCTTGCATAGAATCTTAAGTCTCCTACGTCAGCTATGATGCATCCTGCGTAAACTGTGATGACTCGTGCATCAAATGCGATGCCTCCTGCATCAACTGTGATACCTTCGTCATCAACAGTGATGCCTCCTGCGTCAACTGGGATACCTGTTGCCTCAACTGTGATGCCTCATGCATCGACTCTGATCCCTCCCGCATCAACTGTGATGTCTTCTGCTTCAATTGTGAAGCCTCCTTCGTCAACTGTGATGCCTCCTGCATCAACTGTGATTCATCCTGTATCAACTGTAATGTCTCCTGCGTCAAATGTGATGTCTCCTGCGTCATATATGATGCCTCCTGCGTCAACTGTGACGACTCCTGCTTCAACTGTGGTGCCTTCATCGTCAACTTTGATGCCTCCTGCGTGAAATGTAATATCTCCTGCAACTAGTGTGATGCCTCCTGCATCAACTGTGATGCCTCCCTCGTCAGCTGTGATACCTGCTGCCTCAACTGTGATGCCTCATGTGCCAATTGTGATTCCTCGTGCGTCAAGTGTGATGCCTCCATCGTCAACTGTGATGTCTTCTGCATCAACTATGATTTCTCCTGCGTCAAGTGTGATGCCTCCTGCGTCAACTCTAATGCCTCCTTCGGCACCTGTGATGCCTCCTTCTTCAACTGTGATGCCTCCTGCATCGAATCTGATTCCTCCTGCATCGACTTTGATACCTCCTTCCTCAATTCTGATGCCTCCTGCACTGACTTTGATCCCTCCTGCATCAACTGTGATGTCTTCTGCTTCAACTGTGAAGCCTCCTGCATCAACTGTGATGCCTCCTCCGTCTATTGTGATGCCTCCTGCATCAACTTTGATGCCTCCTTCGTCAACGTGATTCCTCCTGCGTGAACTATGATGCCTTCTGCGCCAACTGTGCTACCTCCTGCGTCAAATATGTTCCTCCTGCGTCAATTGAGATGCCTTCCGCATCAACTGTGATGCGTCCTACAGCAACTGTGATGCCTCCTTCGTCAACTGTGATACCTGCTGCCTCAAGTGTGATGCCTCTTGTGCCAATTGTGATGCCTCGTGTGTCAAGTGTGATGCCTCCGTACTCAACTGTGATGCCTCCTGCATCAACTATTATTTCTCCTGCGTCAAGTGTGATACCTCCTGCGTCAACTCCGATGCCTCCTGCGTCAGCTCTGATGCCTCCTTCGTCAACTCTGGTGTCTCCTACATCAGCTGTGATGCCTCTTGCGTCAACGTGATGCCTCCTACATCAACTATGATGTCTCTTGCTTCAACTGTGATGACTCCTGTATCAACTGTGATGCCTCCTGCGTTAACTGTGTTGCCTCCTGCGTCAATTGTGATGTCTCTTGCATCAATCTGATGCCTCCTGCATCAACTGTAGTACCTCTTACATCAAATGTGATGCCTTCTGCATCAACTGTGATGCCTCCTGCGTCAAATGTGTTGCCTCCTGCGTCATCTGTGATGCCTTGATGCCTTCTGCATCAAATGTGATGCCTTCTGCATCAAATGTGATGCCTTCTGCTTTAACTTTGGTGCTTCCTTCGTCAACTTTGATGCCTCCTGCGTGAAATATGATGTCTCCCGCATCGAGTGTGATGCCTCCTGCATCAACCGTGATGCCTCATTCATCAACTGTGATCTCTCCCTCGTCAACTGTGATACTTGCTGCCTCAACTGTGATGCCTCAGGTGCCAATTGTGATGACTCGTGCTTCACGTGTGATGCCCGCTTTGTCAATTGCGATGTCTCCTGTATCAACTGTGATGCCTCATTTGTCAACTGTGATGACTCCTACATCAACTGTGATGCCTTTTGCATCAACTGTGATGTCTCCTGCATCAACTGTGATGATTCCTGCGTCAACTGTGATGCCTCTTGCGTCAACTCTGATGCCTTTTGCATCAACTGTGATGCCTCCTGCGACAAATGTGATGCCTTTTGCGTCATATGTGATGCCTCCTGCATCAAATGTGATGCCTCCTGCTTCAATTGTGGTGCCTTCATCGTCACCTTTGATGCCTCCTGAGTGAAATGTGATGTCTCCTGCATCGAGTGTGATGCCTCCTGCATCAACCGTGATGCTTCATGTGCCAATTATGATGCCTCGTGCGTCAAATTTGATGCCTCCGACGTCAACTGTGATATTTTCTGCATCAACTATGATTTTTCCTGCGCCAAGTGTGATGCCTCCTGTGTCAACTCTGATACCTCCTGCGCCAATTGTGATGCCTCCTTCTTCAACTGTGATGCCTCCTGCATCGACTCTGATTCCTCCTGTATTGACTTTGATACCTTCTTCTTCAACTCTGATGCCTCCTGCATCGACTCTTATCCCTAGTGCATCAACTGTGATGTCTTCTGCGTCAACTGTTAAGTCTCCTGCATAAACTATGATGCCTCCCGCGTCAACTGTGATGCCTCCTGCATCAGTGTGACTTGATGCCTCCTTCGTCAACTGTGATTCCTCTTGCGTGAACTATGATGCCTCCTTCGTCAACTGCGATAAGTCCTTCGTCAGGTGTGATGCCTTCGTCACTTGTGATGCCTCTTGCGTAAACTCTGATGCCTCCTGCATCAACTGTGATGCCTTCTTCCTCAACTGTGATGCCTTCTGCATCAACTGTGATGCCTCCTACGTCAACTGTGATACCTCCTGCGTCATCTGTGATGCCTCCTGCGTTAAATGTGATGCCTCCTGCTTCAGCTGTGGTGCTTCCATCGTCAACTTTGTAGCCTCCCTGCGTGAAATGTGATGCCTCCTGTATCAAGTGTGATGCCTCCTGCATCAACCGTGATGCCTCTTTTAACAACTGTGATGCATCCCTCGTCAACTGTGATACCTGCTGCCCCAACCGTGATGCCTCATGTGCCAATTGTGATGCCTCGTGCGTCAAGTGTGATGCCTGCTTTGTCAATTGTGATGTCTCCTGTGTCAACTCTGGTGCCTCCTGCATCCACTGTGATGCCTACTGCATCAAGTGTGATTCAGTAGGCATTAACTTTGATGCCTCCTGGGTCAACTGTGAAAGCTATTACGTCACATCTGTTGTCTCCTGTATCAAGTGTGATACTTCCTGCATCAACTGTGATATCTCCTGCATCAACTGCGATGCCTCATTTATGAAGTCTGATTCCTCCTGCATCAACTGTGATGTCTCCAGCGTCAACTCTAAAGCCTGCAACATCAACTGTGATTCCTCCTGGATCAACTGTGATGGCTCTTGCGTCACTTGTGACGCCTCCTGTATCAAGTGTGATGCCTCTTGCATCAACTCTGATGCATTCCGAGCCAACTGTGAAGCCCTCTGCATCAAATCTGATGTCTCTCCGTCAACTGTGATGCCTCTTGCGTCAACTCTGATGACTTCTGCATCAAAAATGATGCCTCCTCCATCAACTGTGATGCCTCCGTCATCAACAGTGATGCCTCCTCGTCAACTGGGTTACCTGCTGCCTCAACTGTGATGTCTCCTGCATCAATTGTGATGCCTCTTGCATCAATTGTGGTGTCTCCTACGTCAACTTTGATGCCTACTGCATCAGCTGTGATGACTCCTTCGACAACTGTGATGCCTCCTGCGTCAACTCTTATAACTCCTGCGTCAAGTGTGATGCCTCCTGCATCAGCTGTGATTCTGCCTGCATCAACTGTGATGTCTCCATTTTTAACTGTGATTTTTCCTGCATCTACTCTGATGCCTCTTGTGTCAACTCTGATGACTCTTGCGTCAATTATGATACCTCCTGCCTCAACTGTAATGCCTCTTGCATCAATTGTGATTCTTCCAGCGCCAATTTTGATGCCTCCTGCGTCAAATGTGATGCCTCCTTCGTCAACTGTAATGCCTCTTGCATGAAGTGGGATGTCTCCTGCATCAAGGATGATGCCTCCTGCGTCAACCGTGATGCCTCCTTTTTCAACTCTGATGCCTCCTGCATCAAAGCTGATTCCTCCTGCATCTACTTTGATACCTTCTTCCTCATCTGTGATGCCTCCTGCAATCCCTCCAGCATCAACTGTGATATCATCTGCGTCAAATGTGAAGCCTCCTGCGTCAACTGTGACGCCTCCCACATCAAATGTGATGTCTCCTGCATCAGCTGTGATACTCCTGCGTCAACTGTGATGCCTTGTGCTTCAACTGTGATGACTCCAGCGTCACCTCTCTAATGCCTCCTGCGTCAATTGTGATGCCTCCTGCACCGACTCTGATCCCTCCTGCGTCAATTGTTATGCCTCCTGCGTCAACTTTGATGCCTTCTGCATTAACTGTGATAACTCCAGTCTCGACTGTGATGCCTCCTGCGTCAACTGTGATGCCTTCTGCATCAACTGTGATGACTCCTGTATCAACTCTGATGCCTCCTGCGTCAATTGTGATGCCTCTTGCATCGACTCTGATCCTTCCTGCATCAACTCTGATTCCTCCTACGCCAAATGTGATGCCTCCTGCATCAACTTTGATGCCTCCTTCGTGAATTGTGATTCCTCTTGCGGTAACTATGATGCCTCCCGCGCAAACTTTGATGCCTCCTGCGTCAACTCTGGTGCCTCCTGCGTCAACTGTGATGCCTCCTGCATCAAGTGTGGTGCCTCCTGCGTCATGTATGATGTCTCCTTCGTCAACTGTGATGCCTTCTGTGTCAACTTTGATGCCTCCTACATCAACTGTGATGCCGCCTGCATCAACTGTGATGCCTCCTGCGTCAACTGTGATGCCTCCTGCATCAACAATGATGCCTCCTGCGTCAACTGTGATGCCTCCCATATCAACTGTGATGCCTCCTGCGTCAACTGTAATGACTCTTGCGTCAAGCGTGATGTCTCTTTTGTCAACTGTGATGCCTTCTGAGTCAACTTTGATGCCTCCTACATCAATTGTGATGTCTCCTTCATCAACTGTGATGCCTCCTGCATCAACTGTGATGCCTTCTGCATCAACTGTGTTGCCTCCTTCGTCAAGTGTGATGCCTCTTACATCAACTGTGATGCCTCCTGCGTCAACTGTGATGACTCCTGCGTCAAGTGTGATGCTTTCATCGTCAGCTGTGATGCCTCCTATGTCAAGTGTGCTTCCACTTGCATCAATTCTGGAGCCTCCTGCATCAACTGTGACGCCTACTCCATCAACAGTTATTCCTCCTGTACTACTTTTGATGCCTCTTGCGTCAATTGTGAAAGTGATTGCTACAATTGTGATGCCCCCTGCATCAACTGCGATGCCTCCATTATGAAGTTTGATGCCTCCTACATCAACTGTAATTCCACCTGCATCAACTGTGATGTCTCCAGCGTCAACTGTGATGCCTGCAGCATCAACTGTGATACCTCCTGGATCAACTATGATGGCTCCTGCGTCACTTGTGATGCCTCCTGTATCAAGTGTGATGCCTCTTGCGTCAACTCTGGTGCCTTCTGAGCCTATTGTGATGCCCCCTGCATCAACAGTGATTCCTCCTGCATCAAATCTAATGTCTCCTACGTCAACTATGAAGATTCCTGCATCAAATGTGATGCCTCCTTCATCAACAGTGATGCCTCCCTCGTCAACTGGGATACCTGCTGCCTCAACTGTGATGCCTCCTGCGCCAATTGTAAAGGCTTCTGCGTCAAGTGTGATGCCTCTTTCGTCAACTCTGATGCCTCCTGCATCAACTGTGATTCGTCCTGTATCAAATGTAATATCTCCAGCGTCAACTGGGATTTCTCCTGCGTCAACTGCGATGTCTCCTGCGTCAACTGTGATGTCTCTTATGTTAAATGTGATGACTTTTGCATCAAGTGTGATGTCTTCTTCGGCAACTGTGATGCCTCCTGCATCAATTGTGATACCTCTTGCGTCAACTCTGATTTCTCCTGCATCAACTGTGATGCCTCCTTCATCAATTGTCACGCCTCTAGCGCTAATTTTGATGACTCCTGCGTCAAATGTGATGCTTCCTTCGTCAACTGTGATGCCTCTTGCATGAACTGTGATGTCTCCTGCGTCAGGTATTATCCCTTTGCGTCAACTGTGATGCCTCCTGCATCAACTTTGATGCCTCCTGCGTCACCTGTGATGCCTCCTATATGAAATGTGATTCCTCCTGCATCAACTGTGAAGCCTATTCCATCAACTGTGATTCCTCCTGTACTACTTATGATGCCTCTTGCGTCAGTTGTGAAAGTGATTGCGACACTTGTGATGCTCCCTGCATCAACTGCGATGCCTCCGTTATGAAGTCTGATACCTCCTGCAGCAACTGTAATTCCACATGCATCAACTGTGATGTCTCCAGCGTCAACTGTGATGCTTCCTGCGTCAACTGTGGTGCCTCCTACATCAACAGTGATGCCTCCCTCGTCAACTGGGATATCTGCTGCCTCAATAGTGATGCCTCCTACGCCAACTGTGAATCATCCTGCTTCATGTGTGATGCCTCCTTCGTTAACTCTGATGCCTCCTGCATCAACTGTGATTCGTCCTGTATCATTTGTAATGTCTTCAGCGTCAACTGGAATTTCTCCTACGTCAACTGTGATCTCTCCTGTGTCAACTGTGATGCCTCTTGCATCAAATGTAATGTCTTGTTCGTCAACTGTGACGCCTCCTACATCAACTGAGATGTCTCCTGCATCAGCTGTGATACTCCTCCGTCAACTGTGATGCCTTTTACACCAACTGTGATGACTCCTTTGCCACCTGTCTAATGCCTCCTGCGTCATTTGTGATGCCTCCTGCACCGACTCTGACCTCTCCTGCGTCAAATGTGATGCCTCCAGCATGAACTGTGATGCCTCCTGCGTCAACTGTGATGCCTTTTGCATGAACTCTGATGACTCCTGCCTCAACTGTGATGCATCCTGCGTCAACTGTGATGCCTTCTGCATCAACTGTGATGAGTCCTGCATCAATTCTGTTGCCTCCTGCGGCAATTGTGATGCCTCCTGCATTGACTCTGATCCCTCTTGCGTCAACTGTGATGCCTCCTACGACAACTGTGATGTCTTCTGTATCAAATATGATGTCTCCTGCATCAACTGTGATGCCTCCTTCATTAATTATGATGGCTTCCTCGTTAATTGTGATACCTGCTGCTTCAACTGTGATGCCTTCGGCGCCAATTGTCATGCCTCCTGCGTCAAGTGTGATACCTCCTTCATCAGCTGTGATTCTGCTTATCAACTGTGATGTCTCCACCTTCAACAGTGATTTTTCTTGCATCAACTCTGATGCTTCCTGCATCAAGTGTGATGTCTTCGTCTAATGCGAGGCCTCATGCATTAATTGTGATACCTCTTGCATCAACTGTGATGCCTCCTGCGTCAAGTTTGATGCCTCGTGCATCAAATCTAGTGCCTTCTTCATCAACTGTGATGCCTGTTGCATCAACTGTGATACCTCCTTCGTCAACTGTGATGCCTCCTTGCGTCAACTGTGATGCCTCATGCGTCAACTTTGATGCATCATGCATCAACTCTGGTGCCTTATGCATCAACTGTGATGCCACCTGAATCAAGCCTGTTTTCTCCAGCGTCAATTGTGTTGCCTCCTGCGTCAGTTGTAATATCTGCTTCGTCAACTGTGGTACCTTCAGCATCAACTGTGATTCTTCCTTCATCAACTGTGATATCTCCAGCGTCAACTGCGATTCCTCCTTTGTGACCTGCGATGTCTCCTGCATCAACTGTGATGTCTCCAGCGTCAACAGTGATGCCTCTTGCGTCAACTGTGATGTCTCCTGTGTCAACTTTTATTGCTCCTGCATCAACTGTGATGTCTCCTTCGTCAACTGTGATGCCTTATGCATCAATTTTGTTGCCTCCTGCGGCAAATGTGATGCTTGATGCATCAACTGAGATGCCTCCTGCATCAACTGTGACTCCTGGATAAACTGTGATGTCTCCTTCGACAAGTGTGATGTCTCCTTAATCAACCGTGATGTCTCCTTCGTCAGCTGTGATGCTTCCTGCATCAATTTTGAATCCTCTTGCATCAATTGTGATGCCTCCTACATTAAGTGTGATTTTTTCTCGTCAACTGTGATGCCTCCTGCATCAATTTTGATAACTCCTGCATCATATGTGATGTCTCCTTCGTCAACTGTGATGCTTCTTTCATCAATTTTGATGCGTCCGTCGTCAGCTGTGATGTCTCCTGCATCAATTGTGATGCCTGCTTTGTCATTTATGATGTGTCCTGCATCAATTGTGATACCTCCCTCGTCAGCTCTGATGCATCCTGCGTCACCTGTGATGCCTCCTGCATCAACTGTGTTGCCTTCAGCCTCTACCTTGATGCCTCCTGTAATACCTCCTGTGGCAATTATCATGTCTCTTACGTCAACTGTGATTCCTCCTGCGTCAACTTGGGTGCCTCCTGCAACAACTGTGATGCCTACCGCATCAAGTGTGATTCAGTAGGCATTAACTCTGATGCCTCCTGCGTCAACATTGAAAGCTTTTGTGTCACCTATGATGACTCCTCTATCAACTGTGATCTCTCCTCTATCAACTGTGATCTCTCCTCTATCAACTGTGATATCTCCTGCGTCAACTGTGATACCTCCTGCATCAACTGTAATGCCTCCTGCGTCAAATGTGATGCTTCCTGCGACATCTGTGAAATCTCTTGCATCAAATGTGGTGCCTCCTGCTTCAACTGTGTTGCCTCCTTCGTCAACTTTGATGCCTCCTGCGTGAAATGTGATGTCTCCTGCATCGAGCGTGATGCCTCCTGCATCATCGTGATGCCTCTTTCATCAACTGTGATGCCTCCCTCGTCAGTTGTGATATCTGCTGCCTCAACTGTGATGCCTCATATGTCAATTGTAATGCCTCGTGTGTCAAGTGTGAAGCTTCCATCGTAAACTGTGATGCATTCTGCATCAACTATGATTTCTGCGTCAAGTGTGATGCCTCCTGCATCGACTCTTGTCCCTCCTGCATCAACTCTGATGCCTCCTGCGCCAACTGTGATGCCTTCTTCGCCATCTGCGATGCCTCCCGCATCAACTCTCATGCCTCCTTCGTCAAGTGTGATTCCTCCTGCGTGAACTATGATGCCTCATGCGTCAACTCTGATGCCTCCTGCATCAACTGTGATGCCTCCTACATCAACTGTGATGCATCCTGCGTCAACTGTGATGACTCCTGCGTTAAGTGTGATGCATCCTTCGTCAGCTGTGATGCTTCCTATATCAACTGTGATGTCTCCAGAGTCAACTATGATGCCTTCTGCATCAATTCTGTTGCCTCCTGCGTCAAATGTGATGACTCCTGCGTCATTTGTGAATGCCTCTTGCATCAAATGTGATGCCTTCTTCTTCAACTGTGGTACCTACTTCGTCAACTTTGATGCCTCCTACGTAAAATGTAATGTTTCCTGCATCGAGTGTGATGCCTCCTGCATCAAACGTGATGCCTCTTTCATCAACTGTGATGCCCCCCCCCCCGTCAACTGTGATACCTGTTGCCTCAACTGTAATACTTCATGTGCCAATTGTGATGCCTCGTGCGTGAAGTGTGATGCCTCCGTCGTCAAATGTGATTTCTTCTGCATCAACTATGATTTCTCATGCATCAAGTGTGATGCCTCCAGCGTCAACTCTGATGCCTCTTGCATCAACTCTGATGCCTCCTGCGTCAACTGTGATGCTTTCTTTATCAACTTTGATGCCTCCATCGTCAACTGTGATTACTCATGCGTGAACTATGGTGCCTCCTGCGCCAACTGTGGTGCCTCCTGCGTCAACTCTGGTGCCTCCTGTGTCAACTGTGATGCCTCCTGCATCAACTGTGATGCCTCCTGCATCAACTGTGATGCCTCTTGCGTTAAATGTGATGCCTCCTGCGTCATCTTAGAAACCTCATACTTCCCTCTTCAACCGTTGTGCCTCCGTCAACTTTGATACCTCCAGCGTGAAATGTGATGTCTCCTGCCTCAAGTGTGATGCCTCCTGCATTAACCGTGATGCTTCTTTCATCAACTGTGATGCCTCCCTAGTCAACTGTGATACCTGCTGCCTCAACTGTTATGCCTCTTGTACCAATTGTGATGCCTCATGCGTCAAGTGTAATGCCTCCGTCGTCAACTGTGATGCATTCTTCATCAACTATGATTCCTTCTGCGTCAAGTGTGATGCCTCCTGTGTCAATTCTGATGCCTCCTGCATCGACTTACAATCTTCCTGCATCAACTCAGATGCCTCCTGCGCCAACTGTGATGCCTTTTGCATCAATCTGATGCCTCCTTCGTCAACTCAGATTCCTCCTGCGTGAACTATGATGCCTATTGCGCCAACTGTGATGCCTCCTGCGTCATCTCTGGTGCCTCCTGCGTCAACTGTGATGCCTCCTACATCAACTGTATTGCCTCCTGCGGCAACTGTGATGCCTCAGTCATTAATTGTGATGCCTCCTGCATCAACTGTGATGCCTCTTGCGACAATTGTGATACCTCCTGCATTAACTGTGATGCCCCCTGTGTCATCTGTGATACCTTCTGCGTCAAAATGTGATGTCTACTGCATCATCTGTGATGCCTCATGCGTCAACTGTGATGTCTCCTGCGTCATTTGTGAATCCTCCTTCATCAGATTTGATGCCTCGTGCATCAACTATGATGCCTCCCTCGTCAACTGTGATGCTTCTTGCGTGAACTGTGATGCCTCTTGCGACAACTGTGATGCCTTCTGCATCAACTGTGATGACTCCTGCGTCAACTCTGCCTCCTGCGTCAACTGTGATGCCTTTCGCATCAACTGTGAATCCTCCTGCATCAAATGTGATGCCTCTTGCGTCAATTGTGATGCCTCCTGCGTCATCTCTGACGCCTAATGCATCAAATGTGATGCTTCCTTCTTCAACCATTGTGCCTCCTTCGTCAACTTTGATGCCTCCTGCGTGAATTGTGATGTCTCCTGCATCGAGTGTGATGCCTCCTGCATCAACCGTGATCTTTCATCAACTGTGATGCCTCCCTCGTCAACTGTAATAACTGCTGCCTCATCTGTGATGTCTAATGTCCCAGGTGTGATGCCTCCGTCGTTAACTGCAGTGCCGTGTGCATCAGCTATGATTTCTCCTTTGTCAATTGTGATGCCTCCTGCACCGACTCTGATCCCTCCTGCGTCAACTGTGATGTCTCCTGTGCCAACTGTGATGCTTCCTGCATCAACTCTGATTCCTTTTCCATCGACTCTGATCCCTCTTGCGTGACCTGTGATGCTCCCTACGATAACTCTGATGCCTACTGCATCAAATGTGATGCCTCCTTCGTCAACTTTGATTCCTCTTGGATGACCTCTGACGCCTCCTTAATCAACCGTGATGCATTCTTCATCAACTGTAATGCTCCCCTCGTCAACTGTGATACCTGCTGCCTCAACAGTGATGACTGCTGCGCCAATTGTCATGCCTCCTACGTCAAATGTGGTGCCTCCCGCATCAACTTTGATTCTACCTGCATCAACTGTAATGTATCTAGCTTCAACTGTGGTTTTTCCTGCATCAACTGCGATGCCTCCTGAGTCAACTGTGATGTATCTTGTGTCAACTTTGATGTCTCCTGCATCAAGTATGATGTCTTCTTCGTCAAATGTGATGCGTCTTGCATTAATTGTGATACCTCTTGCATCAACTGTGATGCCTCCTGCGTCAACTTTGATGCCTCATTCATGATATCTGGTGCCTTCATCATCAACTGTGATGCCTGCTGCATCAACTGTGATGCCTCCTGCGTCATTTCTGATGCCCCCTGCATCAACTGTGTTTCCTTCTGCGTGAACTGTACTGCCTCTTGCGTCATCTGTGATACCTCATGCGTCAACTGTAATGTCTCCTGCATCAACTGTGATGCCTTCTGCTTCATGTGTGATGCCTCCATCGTCAACTGTGATGCCTACTTCGTGAGCTATGATGCCTCCTGTGCCAAAGTGAAGCCTCCTGCGTAAAATCGGATGCCTCCTTCGTCAATTGTGATGCTTCTTGCGTCAACTCTGATGTCTCCTACGTCAATTGTGATGCCTCCTGCGTCAACTCTGACGCCTTTTGCATCAATTATGATGCCTCCTGCATCGACATTGATACCTCCACATCCATTGTTATGCCTCCTGCGTCAACTGTGATACCTTCTGCATCAACTGTGATGGCTCCTTTGTGAATTGTGAAGCCTTCTGCGTCAACTATGATGCCTCCTGCGTCAGCAATGATGTCTTGTGCGTCAAGTGTGATGCATCCTGCATCAACCGTGATGTCTCCTGTGTCAAGTCTGATGCCTCTTGCATTGACTCTAATATCTCCTGCGCAACTGTGATATCTCCTGCATCAACTGTAGTATCTCCTGCGTCAAATATGATTATCCCTGCGTCAACTGTGATGTGTCTTTCGTCAATTGTGTTGCCTCCTGGATCAACTTTGATGTCTCCTGCGTCAATTGTGATGTCTCCTGCGTCAACTGTGATGCCTCTTGCATCAAATGTAATTCTTACTGCGTCAACTGTGATGCGTCCAGGATCATCTGTGATGCCTCTTGCATCAACTGTGGTGCCTCCTGCATCAACTTTGATGCTTCTTGCGTCAACTGCCTTGCCTCTCTCGTCAATTGTGATGCCTCCTGTTTTAACTGTGATGCCTTACATGCATCAACTGCGTTGCCTCCCTCGTCAACTGTGATGCCTCCTGCTTCAACTCTGGTGTTTCCTGCGTCAACTGTGATGCCTCTTGTGTCAATTGGTATGTCTCTTTCGTCAATTGTCAAGTCTCCAGCATCAACTCTGATGCCTCCAGCATCATTTGTGATGCCTCTAGCATCAACTGTGATTTCTCATGCGTCACCTGTGATGCCTCCTGTATCAAGTGTGATGCTTCCTGCGTCAACTGTTATGCTTCCTGCGTTAACTGTTATGCCTCGTGCATCAACTGTGATGTCTCCTACGTCAACTGTAATATCTCTTACGTCAAACATGATGCCTCCTGCGTCAACTCTGTTGTGTCTTGCGTCAACTGTGAAACCTCATGGATCAACTGTGATGCCTCCTGCGTCAAATCTGATGTTTCTGATGTCTTTTGCGTCAATTGTGTTGCCTCTATGATCAACTGTGGTGCCTTCTGCGTCAACTGTGATGTCTGCTGCGTCAACTTTGATGCCTCCAGCATCAACTGTGATTCTTACTGCGTCAACTGTGATGCCTCTTGCATCAACTCTGGTGCCTCCTTCACCAACTCTGATGTCTCTAACGTCAACTGTGATGTCTCCCGCGTCAATAGGTATGTCTCCAGCGCCAATTGTGATGCCTCTAGCATCAACTGTGATTTCTGCTGCATGAACTATGATGCCTCTTGCATCAACTGTGATGCCTCTGTGTCAACTGTGATGTCTCCTGCATCAACTGTGATACCTCCTGCTTAGAATATGATGCCTCCTGTGTCACCTGTGATGTCTCCTGTATGAAGTGTGATGAATTTTGCATCAACTCTGACATCTCCTGCGTCAACTGTGATACCTCGTGCATCAACTGTGATCCCTCCTGCGTCACTTGTAACGCCTCCTGTATCAAGTGTCATTCCTCCTACATCATTGCTGGTGCCTCCTGCGTAAACTGTGATGCCTTCTGCATCAACTGTGATGGCTCCTGCGTGAACTGTGATGTCTCTTTCGTTAACGGTGTTGCTTCCTGCATCAACTGTGATGTCTTTTGCGTCAGGTTTGATGTCTCTTGGATCAACTGTGAAGCCTTTTCCGTCAACTTTGATGTCTTTTGCGACAACTTTGACGCCTCGTGCGTCAACCCTGATGTCTCTGATGTCTTTTGCGTCAATTGTGATGCCTCTTGGATCAACTGTGATGCATTTTCTGTCAACTATGAAGTCTCCTGCGTCAACTGTGATGCCTCCAGCATCAACTGTGATTCTTAATACATCAACTGTGATGCCTCTTGCATCAACTGTGGTGCTTCCTGCATCACCTCTGATGCCTCTTGCGTCAACTGCCTTGTCTCCAGCGTCAATTGTGATGCCTTTTGCGTTACCTGTAATGTCTCCTGCATCAACTGTGAAGCCTCCTGCGTCAGCTGTGATGCTTCCTGCATCAACTGCGTTGCCTCCCTCGTCAACTGCGATGTCTCTTGCGTCAATTTGTATGTCTCCTTCCTCAATTGTGAAGTCTCCAGAATCAACTGTGATGCCTCCAGCATCAACTGTGATGCCTCCAGGAAGAACTGTGATGCCTCTTTCATCAACTGTGATGTCTCCAACATCAACACTGATGCCACCATCATCAACTGTGATGCCTCTTGTATGAATTGTGATGCTTCCTTCTTCAACTGTGATGTCTCCAACATCAGCACTGATGCCTCCTGCATCAACTGTGATGCCCCTGCATCCTCTGATTCCTCCTGCATCAACTGTGATTCCTCTTGCATCAACTGTGATGCCTCCAGCATCAATTCTGATTACTTTTTAATCAACTCTGATTCCTCTTGCGTCAACTGTGATGCCTCCTGCATCAACTTTGATGCCTCCTGCGTCAACTGTGATGTCTCCTGCGTCAACTGTGATGCCTCCTTCTTCAACTGTGATGCCTCCTGCATCGACTCTGATTCCTCCTGTGTCAACTTGATGTCTCCTGCATCAACTATGATGCCTCCTGCGTCAACTGTGATGCCTCTTGCGTCAGCTCTGATGCGTATTGCACCCTTTCTGACGCCTCCTTTATCAACTGTGATGCCTCGTGTCTCAACTGTGATGCCTCTTGCTTCAGCTCTGATGGCTACTGCATCATATGTGACGCATCCTACATTAACTGTGATGCCTCTCTCGTCAACTGTAATGCTTCTTGCTTCAACTGTGATTTCTCCTGCATCAACTGTGATGCCTGAGATGCGTCAACCGTGATGTCTCCTGCTTCAACTGTGATGCCTCTTACGTCAACTGTGATATCTCCTGCATCAACTGTGATGTCTCCTCCATCAACTGTGATATCTCCTGCGTAAATAGGCACGTCTCCTACGTCAATTGTGATGTCTCCAGCATCAACTGTGATGCCTCCTGCGTCAACTGTGATGCCTCCTGCATCAACTGTGATGCCTCCTGCGTTAACTGTGATGCCTCCTACATCAACTGTGATGTCCCCTTCGTCAACTGTGATAACTTCTGAGTCAACTTTGATGCCTCCTACATCAATTGTGATGCCTCCTGCATTTTCTGTGATGTCTCCTGCATCAACTGTGATGCCTCCAGCATCAAATGCGATGTCTCCCGCATCAACTGTGATGCCTCTGCATCAACTGTGATGTCTCTAGCATCAAATGTGATGCCTCCATCATCAACTGTGAAGTCTCCTGCGTCAACTGTGATGTCTCCTGCATCAACTGTGATGCCTCCAGCATCAACTGTGATGCCTCCTGCATCAACTGTGATGTCTCTAACATCAAATGTGATGCCTCCAGCATCAACTGTGATGCCTCCAGCATCAACTGCGATGTCTCCCGCATCAACTTTGATGCCTCTGCATCAACTGTGATGTCTCCAGCATCAACTTTGATGCCTCCAGCATCAACTGTGATGCCTCCAGCATCAACTGTGATGCCTCCTGCATCAACTGTGATGTCTTCATCATCAACTGTGATGCCTCCAGCATCAACTCTGATGTCTCCTGCGTCAACTGTTATGTCTCCTGCTTCAACTGTGATTTCTCCAGTATCAACTGTGATGCTTTCAGCATCAACTGTGATGCCTCCAGCATCAACTGTGATGTCTCCTGCATCAACTGTGATATCTCCAGCATCAACTTTGATGTCTACCGCATCAACTGTGATGCCTCCAGCATCAACTGTGGTGCCTCCATCATCAACTGTTATGTCTCTCGCATCAATTTTGATGCCCCTGCATCAACTGTGAAGCCCCAGCATCAAATGTGATGCCTGCTGCATCAAATGTGATACCTGCTGCATCAAATGTGATGTCTCCTGCATCAACTGTGATGCCTTTAGCTTCAATTGTGAAGTCTCCAGCATCAACTGTAATGCCTTCTGCATCAACTTTAGTGTATTATGCATCCGCTGTGATGTCTTCCTCATCAACTCTGATGCCTCCTGCATCAAATGCGATGTCTCCGGCATCAACTATCATGCCTTCTGTATCAACTTTGATGTCTCGAGTATCAACTGTGATGCCTCCTGCATCAAATGTGATGTTTCCATCATCAACTGTGATATCTCCTTCATTAACTCTAATACCTCCTTCATCAACTGTGGTGCCTCCTGCATCAACTGTGATGCCTCTTGCATCAACTTTTGTGTCTTATGCATCCACTGTGATGCCTCCTTCGTCGACTGTGATGTATCTTGCGTCAACTCTGATGCCTCCTGCGTCATAATGCGAATCAATACAATAAAAATGTTGATGTATAACCTTGCCAAGGAAGACAACCACAAACGTCAAGTAGCATTGACCCTGACATCGCCTACACGTCGAAGCTGTGGAACTCTCTAGCTTCCCATGTCTTCCTCACTATCTTTGACCTGGTACACCTCAAAATGCAGGTCTTTCACTTTCTCAAAAATTCGTAAATACTTTCTCTGTGTCTTTCTTTCTCCCTTTCATAATTCCCTCTATATTTCAGTTATGGCCCGGCCTTGATGTGGACTTTTCTCCGTGACTGGAACCTTGAACATATTATATAATAGTGATGATTATGACGCCACTGAGGTTCCCAGACATTCACAGACGTCATCCTGACCGTAAGTTCTGTACATCATCTTGCAGTTCACATGGTCACCTTGAGATATGAAACTAGAGAATTCTGCTCATAACTGTAGATTCTATTACGTTCCTGTTTACACTATTACTGTAGTCTGCAGATCACGGCTGGATGGCATAAACCACCAGGATGAGTCTGCTCAAGTAACGAGAGTTTAACTATAAATAAACCTTCTCTAATGTCTCTTTCATGGGACATCATGTCTGTCCCCTCTGCTTCAACACCAGTTCTTCAAATCTCTTATAACAAAAAGGATTTACACCTCTTGGTCTATGTAGAGCATTTACACCTTTCTCTAGAGCATTTATACTCCTTTTGCTTATGGTACTTGCACCCCTTTACCTACTTATTATAGGCTTTTTTCATAGTTTGGTAATCAGTAATATTTGGAACTCTGAATGTAATCATCAGATTTCTTACACTGGACACATCTCTTACATCGCTTGGCTTAACGCCCCAGTAGAACACGATGGCACGATCCCCTGAATTGATACGACTCTTGAGCTCGACGGTACGACTTGTGGGAACGACGGAACGGTCCTTGAATTCGACAATACAAACACTCAAATACGACGGTACAACCCCCTGAACACATTGGTACGACCCTTGAGTATGATGCTCCCCCTCTGACCTGACCTTTAAGTGTAAGGTTACGCCGCCATAAAAAGCGTGGACGTTGTAAATGCAAATAATAACTTGACTGGTATATTATAATGTCCAGATGTTATTAGCAAATGCAAAGAAAACTAATCGGTAACAAATAGGAATGGTGTAAAGTCTTGTAAAATGTAAGTAAGTACTGTGCCCAAGTGTGCGGTGAAGAGACCACGGAAGAGAGTACTTAAAGAACACTTCATCATGCGGGAACGTTAGTGTTATAAGTGTAAGTGGGAGCCTCGGAGTGAGTATCAGGATCATATACTTAAGAGATTACTCTAGAAACTTCCCGGTGGCTGGTCGACTGAGGCTAATTTTTCACTTATATTTATGTTAATCTGATAAGCTTAAATACTGTTGTTAAACTTTCTGATCTACTTTTATTTATCGTTTAGATAACTTCCTTGCAGGCAGCAACAGTTCTCTAGGTTAGCACTGGACTAGTCAGCGCGACCAAAGAACCAGTAACCTGAATGTTTCCCATGAATGGCTCTTACCTCTTTATCACCACAACTGTACCACTCGATCAGTCACCACTACATCAGTCACCGCAGCATTCGTTCTACTGTATCAGCCAACATTACAACTGTCCCCATGTAACAGCCAGCCCTCACTGTTGTAACAGTACCCATCACACCAGTCATCACTCTTCACCATTACAGTTCGTATCAGTAAACCAGTCACCACAGATACAGTCACCAGGTACCAACACATCACTCATAACTACATAAGACTGCACCAGTCTCTCTTTTTATGGTCAGTTGACGCAGTCATTATTATGCGAGGTACCACTGCAGCAGTCATCGTCCGACCAGTCACCCCTGTCTTCTATGCAACAGTTACCACTGCATCAATCATCGCAACAAAGGTTATCACAATAACAGTCACTACTGCTGAACTAACCACAGTTATTAGTTACCGTTACAAAAGTCACCAAACTTATTCGTGACCACTACAGAAATCCCCACAGCACCATCTGCCACTACGCCAGGGGCCACTACATAACTCATCGCATGAACTGTGACATATCGGAAGTTAATTAATACTTTTATGAGCTCGAGGTCGTCAGCCGTAATTCTGTTAGCGACGAGAGAGGGAAGAACCGTAGAAGGTAAACCTAACGAACTAGTGTCACCCAGCGGCAGGCAACGCAGCTCGTGCGGGAGAATTCCTGAAGAAAGATATCAATTTGCTCGCTGCACGAGCCACACAGCGACCTCCTGAGGACGAGGCTACGACCCCTGGGTATGATGACCTGACCATTAGAGGTCATTTCAAAGGTTACGCCGTGACAATCAAGCACACACACACTCCATACTTTTTATAAAGTCTGAGCTACTAAATAAATTCAATTCCATTCAATTCAATTCAATCACACACACACACACACACACATACACACACACAC
>JAYMFT010101370.1:0-13754 GCA_038088735.1 Panulirus argus
ATGCGCGCGGTGCACGAGATGTTGCCCCCCCCCCCCCCCACCGCCACCCCATACACAGCAGCCTCCGGCATTAATGACAGGTTACAAGACCGGTAGATAATGGTCTTGGAGCTCGTGAACGAAGTTTATTAATATAATTTATTTATCGCTACACTTTACTATACACGCAGGCGGTCCACAGTCAACCCAACTGTTCATCATCCCCTTGGGGTGGGTCGATAAACTCGGTACCTGGCTAAGGCTGGGGTAAATATATATATATATATATATATATATATATATATATATATATATATATATATAAAAGAATCGGGTCAAAGGTCAGTCCATTACACAGGTCATTACTTGGTGTTGAAGGACCGTACCGTTGTGTGGGGTTGGTGGATCGTACCGTTGTGCTTCAGGATCGTACCGTCCGCCTTGCCCAAGGAGTTTTAAACACCCGAGCCTTCTTCCCGGCTTGACTGCAGCCTCCATCAACGCCAATGTTGTTCCTTATTCAATGAGTTTTCGGCAGTTGTCACATTTCTGGCGATCAGAACCCACAACGTTACACTTCTCCTGGCAATCAGAACCCACACGTTACACTTCTCCTGGCAATCAGAACCCACACGTTACACTTCTCCTGGCAATCAGAACCCACACGTCACACTTCTCCTGGCAATCAGAACCCACACGTCACACTTCTCCTGGCGAACAGAGCCCCACATCTGGAACGCCATCACCAATCAAACCTGAAAGCATCGAGTTTTCAAGTACATATCTTGATGTGACGAGCCCCTTCACCCAGTGGCACTCCATCCAAGAACATCTCCCACGCTTGTAAGTTTAGATATCGCTCTGTGACATAGCAGTGTGGTGACAGAGCTGAACTGTGTTCATTCCAACTGTTCACTCCTCTGTTCATTCCAAGTGTTCTCTCCTCCGTTCATCCCAACTGTTCACTCTTAAAGCGGTGTTTTGAGCGTCCGTGAGAGCATGAAATGAGTTTCGAACCGGCTTAGAGATCATTCGTCTGTTTCAAGTGCTATCGGGAATCCAACGCAGGTAAGCTAGACCATAAGACTACGTCGTGTCCAAGGCCCAAGATTGTGATGGCTTCGTTCGCCATGAGAATGCACTCAAATGTCATTATGAATCACTTAAGTGTCATTAAGAATGACGTTAAGCAATTGCCTGAGGGTGAAACATGTGTATTTAATACAGAAATGGAACATTTCCACCCGTGTGGGTGCTGTGTGAGGCTATCGCATGACTTGGCCAGCACGGAAGGTTACGGGACCCAGTGCATGACCACCCTACTGGCTCTCTGTCATGCACAGGGGGTGAGGGGGTGGGGGAGGGCGGGCAGTTTACGCACCCGAGGCCGGAAGTCAGTCTTGCATTACTGTGCACGTCTGTCATGCACTGATGGCGCAGGTCTACAGTAAGCTGAGGTTACGGGCCTGCCATGAACCGAGGGTGGATATCTGTCATGTATTGAGGGTGGAGACTTGTCATGCCCAGAGGTTGTAGGTCCATCATTTACCGATAGTGGAGACCTGTCATGCACTGTGGATAGAGACCTGTCATGCACAGAGGGTGGAGGTCGGTCATGTATTTGAGATGGATGCCGTTCATGCGCAAAGGCTGCATGTCTAACAAACACACACAGGTGTGTCATGCTCTCAAGGTGCAGACCTGTCGTGTAATAAGGTGCATGTTTGTCATGCACAGTGTAAGTGTGTCATGCACTGAGGGTGCAGATTTGTACTGTAAGAGGAGGGGAGCTCTACGCTCATGGGGCCCCCGCCTTTTGAACTTTCCCAACCATTAAACAACGGTCTAAAGCAGTTGCAAGCTGTCAGCATTCGTAATGTCATTTCTTCGTTCGTTTCATCCCTCCCCCACTCTTCCACCGCACTGTACAAGTGCTTCATTCCTTCTTTCGTAACAGGTTTTTCGCTGGGTCTTATCTTGAGGCATCTCTAGGAGAACTGTACCCCTGGGACATCATCGGACTGTTACAAAAACTTGAAGGCTGTGATCAAGTCATCCCATAATCTTCTCTCTTCCATGGTAGACAAATGTATGGCCCCCTAACGTCTCACTATAACTCATCTGTCTTAATTCTGGAACCATTTATGGTCCTTCTCAGTGGACCTTTTCTCTATTTCCATTGTCATCTTTCTACTTCTGGACCATCTCGCTTATAAATACATTATTTCTCCCCTCATAAGGTCCTCCAACCACAATCTTATTTCTGTCTCTTCTAATCAAGCAACACCCACCCTCTGTCCCCACCTCAGAACGCCAACTCCAGTACTCTGGGAGAGCCCAACCGTCGGCCCGGCGTGGCTTCTGGACTGACCTTCCCTAGGACGCTTATTGCTTCGCTGGCCGGGATGCCTCGTATTGGTGCTGTACGCATAGCAGTGTTCTTTGGCTGAGATGGAGTCCAACATCCACGGTCTCTTTCCAAAACGCCTTTACTTTTCCTTCTTCTTGGAATTATACCTTAGCGCAGCCCATACCTAAGAAAGGACACCACTGTAACTCCATCTATTTCCCCATCATTCTCATTTCTTCTGTCTTAATAGCTTTTGAAACTCTCCTTAACTTTCGCTTTCTTAAACACTCAGAATCCTGTTTCCTTCTTTGCTTTTACCAATACGGATTTCGTAGTGTTAAGTCTGCTGGTGATTTTCTCTCCAATGTGAGTCACCTCAAGCCTTCCTCTTGCGGGGATTTTGGTGAAACTGTTGTTGGAACCCATTAACATTTCCCGAGTTTTTGACAGAGTGTGACATGCGGCTTTGCTTTCTAAACTCCCTCCCTTTGGTTTTCTCTGCTTCTCCCAGTTCCCTGAAACATAGTTTCCTCTCCGGCCGTTCCTTTCCATCAGTCACTGATGGAGCGACTTCCCCTCCTATCCAATCACCAGAGGTGTTCTTCACGGGCCTCTCCTGTCGCCTATTCTCTTTCTTTTCTCTATAAATGATCTCTCTCCTGCCTCTAACCCTGTTCACTCATATACCGACGATTCCACTCACAAACCTACCATGGCCCCTTTCCTCCCCTCCTCCAACTGAAACTCGTCCTCTATCTCGTGCAGAAAACATATTTCCCCTATCAGTTCGGGCCTGTGCGTATTCGCAGAATGGGGGAGTAATAACCTAATTAAATCTGATGGGGTTAGAACACAGTGTTTACTTGTATCTCTGAGTCATTTATTTCTCTCTCTTCAGTTTCAAAATATCACAATTCAACCCTGTATTAACATAACCACGTAGGACTTAACAATATCCCCCACTGGTACCTAGAAACCTCACATAATCAACATCATGAAGTCTACTTCCCAGTAACTGAAGGTGCTGGATGTGTCCCGAAATTGTTTTTCGTGAGTAGCTGTTTTGTATGTATAGAGTTCTTATTCTCCCTAATATAAAGAACTAATCACACATCTTCGTTGGACTTCCTTGCATCTCTTTAATTCTCCCAACATCAGCTCTCTTCAACCATCCCTTTCTGTACGCTGCGATGTATCTGCTCTCTCTTTGTTCTACTGGTATTTTTTGGTCACTGTTCTCGTGAGTTGTATGCATGTGTCATTACCACCAAAGCCAGGATCGGAGTCATTCGTCTCGCTGCTGCTTCCTACAGTTTCCGTGTGGAGACCGGCCACTCGAGATTGACCGTTATGACACCTCCGTCTTCCCTCAAATAGTTAAGTTGGAGAATTTTCGTCTTCTCATCGTTTTTTCTCTTCATATAACCTTTCTGTCTTTAAGAGTCAGGTCCACAAACCCCTGTGAAACCCTGATTAATTTCTTTTTCCTTACTCTCTTCCTCTCACCTGAGATAGCCTTTGACTGGGGCATGGTTTTCCCGTGCTATGTTAGTCAGTATTAAAATAAATAAAAAACAGATTCTAGTTTTGGATTAATATATACCGTAAGCATTTTACTGAATGTTTCTCTATCCATTTACTCGAATGGGACTCTAATATTTGCCATTAAACAGTTCGTCTCCTTTGCTGTTCTCATAAAATGGGACTCTAGTGACAGGTTAGGTACAGTGTCGATTCCCATGGCCCATTCACATACAGACTCCCGCGGCGTATTTCCTGCTGGATGATAATCGTTCTGAAGCCTTCTATTATTGTGTACCATCTTCATCACATGACGTTTATTCAAGTTGAATTTCATCAACTGTATACCAGACAAACTATGGAGTTTGTCTAGGTCCTCTTGTAAGCTGATGCAGTCTCTATTGCCTTTCACTTCCCCCGTGACCCAGCCATGCGCAAATTCATTTAGGTGATGTGTCCAGTCCTTCTGGCAAAGCATTTACATAGACCAGGGAGAGCAGTGGTCCCAGGACAGAGATTGCAGCACGCCACTGGTGAACACTCGCCCATTTCGAGAAGGCTCCTCTGAGGTGTATGTATGATTATTGTGTGTGTGTTACTGCGAGAGAGTCTTATACTTTGTGTGTGTGTGTGTGTGTGTGAGCGTAGATGTACGTTTGTGTTCGTATACATAGACAGTTTTAAGAACGTCACGTTTTTACCTTCATTTTTTTCCTTCTTCTCGAACAACAGTTGCAAAGTTTAGCGGCGGCCGTCCGTTGTTCCCCAGCCCTGAGGGAACTGTGTCAGAACCTCTCCCGCCGGGGTCATCCCGTCACCCACATCCCCCTTCCCAGAGGCGTGTGCCCAGCACCCACCCCCTGCAACCATGATCCCAGCCCCCTTACCCGAAGCCATAACCCCTCCGCTCGCACCCCTCTTCCACCGCAGTCTCACCCATCCCTCAACCCTCAGGTCCCGTCCCACCTCACCCTCGTGACGAGGATTGGACGGGGGTCAAGAGGTGTGCGGTGCCCATAGGGTTGAGTGACGACAAAAGGTAGAGAGTTGCTGTTGATGATCATGATGGTGTAGAAAGCAGTGACGAGGGTGATGGTGAAGTAGAGGGATAGGGAGAAAGAAGGAGAATGAGGATGGGTCTAATGCTGTCGAAAATTACCACGAGCAGTATATACACGCAAGGATTCCTACCTTCATTAACCAAGACGACTCTTAAACTGAAAATACTACTAAAGTGAATCTTACCCAAAAGAATCGAATATACCTAGACACAAGACCTCCTCTCCTTTCGTTATTTACAGTTAGAGACTTTTACGAACGGAGTCTCTCGTCGTCTTCCATCATGCTCTAAGACCAAGACACGATCATCATTCATATTTCATTATGAATAGTTATATCCTCTCGTCAGCGTGGCGGTGCCTTTAAGAAGGTCCATAAATTCCCTTGACCTGCCTCGCTGAACGATTCCTCACCTCCAAGACGCTTCTTGTTCTGCATCTGTCATCGTCGGCTCCCATGATGCTGAGGTGTGGATGTGTGGGTCATACAAGAACTATACCGTCCGTATCATCCCAACAATCGCTGGATTGAATAACCAATCCCTCATCATCAACGTGATCTCCACAGTCAACATCTCCCAGTCATTCACCATCAACAGGAATCAGTGTCTTTTGCAATGTCATCATCACATCATTAGCAACTCCCCCCCCTTCCGCATCGTTATCACCAGCATCGGTGCATCAACCACGTCAAGCAACGAGCGATCTTCAATCATCAACGTTGTCACCTTCCTTCGGTAGAGGTCTGTCACCTGCCAAATGCGAGGCTTGGACAGGCCAGTTGGCCATGATTGGTGCCAGAGAGGTGGAGTGTGACGGGCAGCGTTTGACTTGAAGATGTGAGCGGCAACTTAACCTCAAGATATGTAAATAGAACGTTTAAAAATCAAGCGGCTGCCAGTTTCCTTGATACCCTCCCCTCGTAATGAGGGTTAGCTCCTCGCTCCCGATAGCCACACAAGGAATGTTGGGCGACCGCGAAAGACACAAAAAAGAAATATTGTCACTGGGCGTTTTGTGAGGCTTAAACTGTAAATCTCATGAGGGTCGCAAACCTCCGTTCTCGCGCGGATCGCGTGCAAAGCCAGACCATTTGCATAGGTGAGATAATTAACACTATATTTGGACCGTAGTGAGGACCCGCTGACGACCAGGTAAAAGATGCCTCGAATTCATCGTTAAACCGAGTCTGTTTCGGATCGTGGTGGGCTGACATGTGTCTGTGAGTCCGCGGGAGGAAAGGAGCTTACGACGTGCGTCTATCGGTCTGTGCGTATGTTTCTCGAGCTTCGAGTGATGTGGACACAGACCCACGAAGTCTCCAGTCGCCAAACTTACGGTCCACCCAGTATCAGTATCAATGGTAACACCTTCTAATCTTAAAGAATTCTCTTGATAGTTGCCGGTACGAGATCGCGGATTGCAAATACGAAAGGACGTACTGGCTGAAAAGCTCTTAAGCTTCGGTCTTCCCAGAAGGTAATCACTGTATAGGGAAAAGAAGATTAAATGTTACAGATTTCATTGGATACAAGAAGAAGGTCCTTCTTGTGCTTTCCTGGTAGGGCAACGTGAAGTCGCGGAATTAGACCCCCCCGGAAAACTGCTTACGCAATTTCATCTGGTCTGTAGGCGCGCTGGTAGGCAGTAGAAAGTTAACCAGTTGCTTTTGGCGAAATTTCTCAAGGAGCCAGAACACTAGCAGTTGACGCCTGGTGTGAGTAAAACAGCTGTTGTCTTAGGACCAGTGGCAGGCACTGTGGTCACTCACCTCTCTCACCAGTTACTCTCGTACGGACTCACCTGAGGCAGTACGGCTACCGTAGAAGGCACGAGGAATACATACACACACACACACTGACGAAAGAACCGTCACTAGGCCTCAAAATGATGTGAACGTTTGCCTCTGGAGTGCTGGAAGTCCCTGACTTGAACCTGATGGTTGTATTGCCTATATACCTCAAAAGGGGAATGGTTACAGGCTGTTTGATACAGGCAGACAGGCAGACAGCAGTGACTGTTCTCCCATCAACGCTGCCTCGCCCTTCCTACAAACAAAATCACTCCAACTCGACTTCTAGTGATACCAACTCACTCCTCTCCCAGACGCTGTCGTCCCTCTTCCGTTTCCCAGCCAGACATACATCCATGTCAACCAACACATACCTCCTCCACCCGACACTCTGTCTCAAACCCTCACCTTCTTCCAGCCACGCACTTGACCACTCTCCCACCCACACACACTCACCAATCTCCTACCCACATACGTTCAACACTTTCCCACTAACACATTCATCCGTCCCTTCAAGCCACTCCCCATCCCAGATCATTTCCCCCTGACGCGTGTATAAGGATGTCAGGCAAACACCTCCACAGAGGCCAAGCCCAGCGAAGGAGGAGGAGAAGGAGGTTCAGTTGACGGGTTATTCAGTTGTAAGGTTTGCTTGCCCTCGAGGAGCCAATTTGCAGTGCAGCGCCCTTCCGTATCTCAGGGTGAGGACGCGCCGCCAGAAGACAGCACAGTACAGAGACTTGATGCACTGCTGTGGTAGATGCCACAGGTAGAAGGCTACTTGCTCAGGTACCAGCCAACGTGTATGGTGAGGCTACCAGTCTTAACTACCTGGTCATCTAAATAAACCCAAGCCACGATTACACGTTGAACGCTTCCTCTACCACGTTGTTTATATAATATCCTCCTGATGTTACAGCACACGTACGCGTTCTTCAAGGCGGTAAAGCCAGTGAAAAGACTCATAACTGTGCACGGAACGTGTGCTCTGAGGAGATTAACTCGCACTGCGAGAAATGACATTATTTCCGCGCCGTCCATCTCCCAGAGCGGAGCCCACCATTGTTGCAACACTTTCTCTCGGGATTTATCAGACACGCTGAAGGCGTTCGTCTGTGCGTAATAAATTCCCATGCAGTCCGTCTGACCTTATCGTTACGTAGAAGGCTCTCGATCTTTACTGGAGGCTGTGGTAAATGATCACAGCTGTAAATAAAGAGAAACTGTTCAATAAAAGGCAGTTGTGAGGGGAAACAAATTGGCTAGATAATAAAGGTTGAACGAGATAGTAAATTGAGAAATTGAGTCAAGATTCTTTTTTTTTCTTTACTTTTGCTTCAGCCCTAAGTGTTGTGGGACGTCCGGTTGATGGAGAAACGATGCTGAAATGAAGGAGTTTTGGTGCGGTATGACTTCAGAGGGCAGCAGACCGTAGCGAAGGGGGTTCCTCTCGCTCCGGCCCCCGGGGCCGGGTCACGCGAGGGTCAGCCGCGTCCTGACAAAATACACACCCATTGTTGGAGGCCACACACAACAAGGGGGCCTCATTACGTCGTGTAAGCCATCACGCTGGGACGACCCGACGGCTCCACTGGGAAGGGGGTGTTGGAGTGAGGGTGGGAGGGAAAAGGTGCCTTCTTCTCGAGGGATCCTGCAGGTCCTTCGTTAGTGATCCAGTGATAATGATGACCTCGGTTATATTTTGTTATCGTGTGCTATAAGTCCACGAGCGTCCAGCGTGCGGCCCGCGGGCCAAATGCGGCCCATGTGACTCGGGGATGGCGGCCCGCCTGACTACTGGATGCAGTTCGTCTGACATTCTTAAAGGAAAAGAGTACTAACTAGCGGAACTAGAACGCCAGAAGGGCCCAACCGCCTACCGGCGCTGCAGTTGTGCTGCTAGGTTGTTATATCAGCAGACTTGAATCCTTTTGTAGATAAAGGTAACAAGTGTAATTAATTACGTAATTTACAGCTGTAAAGAACAACTGTTAAAGTACATTCTCTTGAAACTGCTGAAATCGAAGCCGAGAGGGCTACCAATAGTGATGTACACGTTGGAGTCAGAATTGAGATGTTCTATGGCTGATTACACCCCACAGTTCTCGAGAGAAATGTTCGATCCCTTAATTACTAGAATTCTTACTGACCGCATCGAAATTGGTTGATGACAAGCATTTAAGATCTGTACGTGGTGTGCACGATTGTGCGAATGTCTTTTAAACCACTACTCTCACTGAGTAAATCAAAACAACTGATCATTGATCACCACTCTGCCCACATCTGTAGACTTTTGTGCGATTAAAGTTGATTAAACTTATTTTTTTGGCCGATTTTGTATTACTGCTGGAAAAGATCCATATATTTGAAGAGCCAATAGGCAGTACCTCGACCTTTGTTATAAAAAAGAAAAAAAAAATGCGGCCGACACACACAGCCCACAGGTGAAAATACTTGGCCACACTTGATTTACGAACGGAAAAGAAATCAGGGTTTGAACTGGTGTTTTTGGATTCGTTGCCAATCTGGATGGTTGGAACTGTGGAAAATGGGATTATTATTAATGTTATTACTAATACGATTTCTAATTATTATTATCGTTATTATTATTATTATCGTTATTATTATTATTATCATTATTATTATTATTATCATTATTATTATTGTTTTCATCATCATTATTATTATTATTATTATTATTATTATTTTTATTAATATTATGATCATTATGATTGGTTTTAAAATTATTATTATTGTTATTATTATTATTATTATTTTCATTACTATTATTATTATTATTATTATTATTATTATTATTATTATTATTATTATTATACTTATGTTTATTATTATTTTTATTATTATTATCATTATTATTATTTCTATTATTATTATTATTATTATATTTGTTGTTGTTGTTGTTGTTTAAGGCTTTCCCGTCTTAGCACAGTAACATCAGGAAGGAAGTCTTCCGTGAAAATCCTCGCTTTGCACCTTCTTTCGTTTCCTGTATTTAGAAAGTGGTACTACAATAGGGGAGGATTTCCAGCCCACTCTCCTGCCACTCTGAGTCACCTTTTGCGACCCACAGGAGATATGTTGAAGGGTCATGTTCTAGGGTCGTACCGTCGTGGTCAAGGGTCGTATCGTCGTTTTTAAGTCGTATTGTCATGTTCAAGGGTCGTATCGTCGTCGTGTTCGGTATTTTTTACGATTTTTATGATTTATATAAATTTTTTATCACGAATCGAGTGTATTAACCCAAGTAATCTTACACACCTAAATGCAGTATGTCCCAGGCTTAATTTGTATATCAGATCATCTTATCTTGCCAGACCTTTATACCCAGTTTAAAGTTGAATTAAGATACCTGCTCACTTTTCCTTCTATTTTAGCTATCTCTCTCGTCGGGACCGTCTATCTTGTGATAGAAAATAGAATTTTGTGCAAATGAAGATGTGATGAGGCCAGTGTGTGGTGTGTCTTCTGAGGAAGTGCGAGAGTGAGTGAAACATTGAGGATGTGTGTGTGTGTGTGTGTGTGTGAAAGTAATGCCTCCGTTGTCAAGGCTCCCAGAGCCCTCCCTCCCTCCCTCCCTCCTTCCACCTACCCTCGTTGAGGCTCTGAGCCCTCCCTCTCTCCACGCTCCCGCCCTTGTTACAGTTCTCAGAGCCCTACCTCCCCCCAACCACCCTTGTTAAGGCTTCGAGAGCCCTCCCTGCACCCTGTCTGACCACCTTCAGTGATGCATCACCCATCCTTACACACACACACACACACACTGACTATCAAGAAAGTAACTCCCTCAAGCATCACTTAGCATTATATTAGCCTTGCACTGTCTGTCAGCTTTAAGGTGTCTACAGTATACCTTTGAAAAAAAAAAGTTAAATCAAGTTGCATGTTAAAGTGTGACACCGGAAGACGGACGGACTTGCGAAACGATCCCTAAGTGTCTGAAGTCGGCCCACTGTCAATCTAGGTGTTCATCCTTCCCCTAGAGGGATTGGTCGATATATGGATATCTGGTTTATTCTAAGGGTTTGTGTGTGAAATGGAAGCATACACATAAGAATAGATTTATAATAAATGCTCACAAGGACAAGAAACGGGGCAACACAGGTGTATAAGTCTTTCCCCGTAACACTGACACACACACACACACACACACACACACATAAAAGCATTCTCAGTACCACACGTCCCACCCATCACGCCCCACCCCTCCGCCAGGGTGTCAGCCCGGGGTCACCTTCGTCGGACGGGGGTCTTTGGTTCCGGGCTGAGTCTTGAGTCGTCGTGGAGAATCGCCCGAGAGCAACGTGACAGAGGGAGGAGAAAAGTGCCCCAGCTACGTCTTCATCAGGAGGTCACGACACCCGCTCTCTGGAGGAGGAGGAGGCGTCGGGGGGGGGACGAGGATGAGATGAGTCCGGAGGTGGGTGGGGTTGGGAGGAGGAGGAGGATAGACACTGGACTAGCGTGAAGGATTGGGGGAGGAGGAAAAAGAGGATGGCTAGTTAGGAGGAACGAGCGAGGAATCAAGGATTAGGGTCTGCTGAAACGCCCCGAGAATGTCGCGTCGTCAGAGGCTTAGATGAAGGGCGACTATGGACTTGTCAGGGGTCTGGACATGGCAGAGGAGAACGTGCTGGAATAAGGAGAGACGCTGGAAGTTAAGACGAGGATGAATATAGTCTTTGGGAAAGGCGTAAAGCTTGTAGTATGAAATTCAAATGATTTTTGAAATAAGAAAGTACGAGATGTATGAGAAACTCTAAGAATTTGGTCACCTCTTGATAAAATCGTTAAACCACAAAATCGCTGTCGAAGCCTTTGAGAAAATAATAATAATTTACGATTTATTTTCCCTTCGCGGACGCTGGGGAAACGATATTTTCGCGCAGGTTTTTCGGGGCGTCTGATTTGGTTTACAAGGGTCAGGGACGGATCAGTCGGTTCAGAGGTTGAGGAACAGGTACGATGCTTTCCTGCATACTTCTCTCGGACTTAATTATGTGCTTGTGAGGGAGTGCCGGAGGAGGGGTTGTGGCTTAGGGTTGTGGCCATGAGTGGGTGTTGTGGGCACGAGCGAGGACTGAGAGGGAGGAAAAGGGTGATAAAAGACATGGAGGGAGGAACATAGGAAAGAGGGAGAGGGACATGGAACGTTGCAGCACATGATAGGATTCCTGATGGACCATAATGCCTGTATTTGAGTAACGACATTACTTGGGTTGCTCTTCTTTGAATTCGTTCTACTTTTTCTTCATCTCAAATCAGGTTTGGTGACCAGAAATGAACGGCAGATTCCCCACACTGAGGTCTGACCACAGCGTTATAAAGTATGATTATTATATCTTTGTTTTGTTTATATTTTTAGCTCTGGTGACATCACAAACCCTTGGCGTTGACCCACGTTCACTGGGAACCATTCAGTCTCCTCTCTTCCTGTTCCCATTTGCCATATATCTGACCGTTCCATCAGTCGTGTCGTCAGCACATGTCATACAGAAAGAGGAAGGAGATGGGAAGAGAAGGAGAGGACATGGGAAGAAAAGAGGTACATGGAAGGAGAAAGCAGGACATGGGAGGAGCAGGAGGGTCATGGGAGGGGTGTAGGTAAAAGTTGGACCTCATGTAACACGGGGACAGTTCCTCATCGCAAGGCAAACAGTGAATAGCACTGACGAAGAGCCCAGACGACCTGTGGTCGTGTCGTAAGCAGTGGGTCGTTCAAGGTCTACAAACGTCTTCGTACTGCAGAATTCTGCTTAATTAGAAATCCACTCTTAAAGAAAGTTCTAGAAACTTTGCTTTGAAATGCCATATGGTGTGATTTTAGAAGTTAGGGGCTTTAGGTAGAAAGTCAAAAGCACAAATATTTGCGAAATTTTCCCGTTTTTATCTACAATATATTAATAAAAGTTGTAGAGTTAATACTTTGATCGTCAATTTAAGATTACGGTTATTTTAGAGTACTAATGTCTGTATTCTGTAGACAGTTTAGCACCTAAATGGTCTCAGTTGGCCTAAAGAGTGGATGAAAAAAGGTCTGAACTTTGATATTTCAGAAACTGAACGAACCCTTGTGTGTGTGTGTGTGTGTGTGTGTGTGTGGCCGTAGTGATCCCGTGTTGTGTTACAGTTATTGCTGATGTTGTAGCAGTATGTTATGTGGTTGTGCTGTAAGGACGGAACATTGGAGAAGCCCTGGGGGGCGCCGGTCCTATTCAAGCCCGTCAAAGAGAACCGTCTTGCGGTGTGCTTCTGATATGAAGTGGGCGCGTACTCCGTGTGGTGAAGTTTACAAACATATGCTCTTCGTAAAACACCTGAGCAGACTTCACTTGCATTTGGAGCAGAATTCAGAAGAAATGAGGAAAAGAACAATGAAAACCCGAGCAGACCCCACTGAAAAACCCGAGCCCCCGCCCTACCCTAGTGAAGACCCCCAACAGACCCTCAGATGGTCAGATCAAAGACCAAAACCATATACCTAAGAGACGGGATGATCAAGGTTCATACCGTCGTGTTCGGGGGGCTGTAACGTATTAATCTAGGATTGCACCGCCGTGATTAAGATTCGAACCATCGAGATAGGGTTATGCAATCGCGGCCAAGGTTCATATCGTCGTGATCAAGGTTCGTGCAGTCGTGATCGAGGTTCATACAGTCATAATCAAGGTTCATACAGTCATAATCAAGGTTCATACCGTCGTGACCAGGGCTCATAACGTCGTGACCAAGGCTCATAACGTCGTGATCATTGTTCATACAGTCATGATCAAGGTTCATACAGTCGTGCTCAAGGGTTCATACCGCCGTGTTCAAAGAAGTTTATTTGCGTTGTAAATGGTGGTGTGGTACGTGTGCACACTGAGAGCCGTGTGGCGGCCGGGCCGATGGCACTCCTGGTCCGAATACCGTTCGATCCATCGCTGCTCCCTCCGCTGGGAGGAGCAATTTGGTCGCATTTTTGAGCCGTGTGTTAACACTCCTCTCTCTCTCTCTCTCTCTCTCTCTCTCTCTCTCTCTCTCTCTCTCTCCCCCC
>JAYMFT010101381.1:0-13754 GCA_038088735.1 Panulirus argus
ACTCCTCCAGGTGTATACACCTCAGCAAGAGTACGGCTCCCAGCTATCCACCAGCCCCGAGAGGAAGATGAACAGCTGGAATGAAAGTGAGCTGACTCCCAGGTCCAAAATTCGAGCCCATATGGTCTTGACCCCAGGTGGGCAAGTGCTGACTCATGATCAGTAACTCTTACCGCTACACCACAGAGACTCGTGTGTGTGTGTGTGTGTGTGCAGTCAACAAAATAAGACGATCTCCTTTCTCATTTTCCTCTTTATATCAACTGGAAGAGTCGCCTCCAGTTGGCAGTGCGGTAATAAAGGTAGTCCATCTGTACAGTAATGACCGTTACAACACACACTGATGACAACCGCTGCCTGGAGGGACCTCCCTGGCAGGCAAGTCTTACCACACCTGACCTGCCGCCCACACCGCTCCTCTTGATCTGTACACTTGAGGCCCCTGGTGTTGATGTGCACAATTGAGACTCCTGGTGCTGATGTGTACATTTGAGGCCCCCGGTGTTGATGTGTACACTTGAGGCTCCTGGTGTTGATGAGTGCACCTAAGGCCCCTGATGTTGATATGTACACTTGAGGTTCCTAGTGTTAATGAGCACACTTGAGGTTCCTTTGTTGATGTGTACACTTGAGGTCCCTGGTGTTGATATGTAGACTTGAGGCTCCTGGTGTTGATGTGTACAATTGAGGCTCCTGGTGTTGATGTGTACACTTGAGGCTCCTGGTGTTGGTGTGTACACTTGAGGCTCCTGGTGTTGATGAGTACACTTGAGGCTCCTGGTGTTGATGTGTAGACTTGAGGCTCCTAGTGCTGAGGAGTACACTTGAGGCTCATGGTGTTGATGTGTACACTTGAGGCTCCTGGTGTTGATGAGTACACTTGAGGCCCCTGGTGTTGATATGTACACTTGAGGCTCCTAGTGTTGATGAGCACACTTGAGGTTCCTTGTGTTGATGTGTACACTTGAGGCTCCTGGTGTTGATATGCAGACTTGAGGCTCCTGGTGTTGATCTGTACACTTGAGGCTCCTGGTATTGATGTGTACACTTGAGGCTCCTAGTGTTGATGAGTACACTTGAGGCTCCTGGTGCTGATGAGTACACTTGAGGCTCATGGTGTTGATGTGTGCACTTGAGGCACCTGGTGTTGATGTGTACACCTGAGACTCCTGGTGTTGATGTGTACAACTGAGGCTCCTGGTGTTGATGTGAACACTTGAGGCCCCTGGTGTTGATGTGTACAATTGAGGCTCCTGGTATTGATGAGCACACTTGAGGCTCCTGGTGTTCATGTGTACACATGAGGCCCCTGGTGTTGATGTAAACACTTGAGGCTCTTGGTGTTGATGTGTACACTTCAGGCTCCTGGTGTTGATGTGTATACTTGAGGTTCCTGGTGTTGATATGTACATTTAAGGCCCTTGGTGTTGTGTGCACTTGAGGCTCCTGGTATTGATGTGTACACTTCAGGCTCCTGGTGTTGATGTGTACATTTGAGGCCCCAGTGTTGATGCATACTCTTGAGGCTCCCGGTGTTGATGTGTACACTTGAGGCCCCCGGTGTTGATGTATATACTTGAGGCTCCTGGTGTTGATGTGCACACTTGAGGCTCTTGGTGTTGATGTATACACTTATGGCCCCTGGTGTTGATATGTACACTTGAGGCCCCTGGTGTTGATATGTACACTTGAGGCTCCTAATGTTGATGAGCACACTTGAGGTTCCTTGTGTTGATGTGTACACTTGAGGCTCCTGGTGTTGATGTGTACATTTGAACTTCCTGGTGTTGATGTGTACACTTGAGGCCCCTGGTGTTGATGTGTACACTTTAGACTCCTATTGTTGATGTGTACACTTGAGGCTTCTGGTGTTCATGAGTACACTTAAGGCTCCTGGTGTTGATGTCTACACTTCAGACTCCTGGTGTTGATGTGTATACTTCAGGCTCCTGGTGTTCATGTGTACACTTGAGGCACCTGGTGTTGATGTGTACACCTGAGGCTCCTAGTGTTGATGTGTACAATTGAGGACTCTAGTGTTGATATGTACACGTGAGGGTTGATGTGTACACTTGAGGCACCTAGTGTTAATCTGTACACTTGAGGCTCCTGGTGTTGATGAGAACACTTGAGGCTCCTGGTGTTGATGTGTACACTTGAGGCCCCTGGTGTTGATGTTTACACTTGAGGCTTCTGGTGTTGATGTGTACACCTGAGGCTCCTGATGTACTATTGAGGCCCCTAGTTTTGATGAGTACACTTCAGGCTCCTGGTGTTGATAAGTACACTTGAGGCACATGGCGTTGATGTGTACACTTGAGGTCCTGGTGTTCATGAGTACACCTGAGGCTCCTGGGGTTGATGTGTACACCTGAGGCTCCTGGTGTTGATGTGTACTATTGAGGCCCCTAGTTTTAATGAGTACACTTGAGGCTTCTAGTGTTGATGTGTACACGTGAGGCCCCTGGTGTTAATCTGTACACTTAAGGCTCCTGGTGTTGATGAGTACACTTGAGGCTCCTAGTGTTGATGTATACACTTGAGGCCCCTGGTGTTGTTGTATACACTTAAGGCTCCTGGTGTTGATGTGTACACTTGAGGCCCCTGGTGTTGATGTCTACACTTAAGGCTCCTGGTGTTGATGTGTACACTTTAGGTTCCTGGTATTGATATGTACACTTAAGGCTCTTGGTATTGTGTACACATGAGGCTCCTGGTGTTTATGTGTACACTTCAGGCTCCTGGTGTTGATGTGTACACTTGAGGCTCCTGGTGTTGATGTGTACACTTGAGGATTCTACTGTTCATGTGTACACTTGAGGCTACTGGTGTTGATGTGTACACTTCAGGATCCTGGTGTTAATGTGTACACTTAAGGCTCCTAGTGTTGATGTATACACTTGAGGCTCCTACTGTTGATATATACACTTGAGGCTCCTGATGTTGATGTGGACACTTGAGGCTCCTGGTATTGATGTGTAGACTTGAGGCTCCTGATGTTTATGGGTGCACTTGAGGCTTCTGGTGTTGATGTGTACACTTAAGGCTCCTGATGTGGATGTGTACACTTCAGGCTCCTGGTGTTGAAGTGTACATTTAAGGCTCCTGGAGTTGATGTGGACAATTGAGGCTACTGATGTTGATGTATACACTTGTGGCTACTGGTGTGGATTTGTACATTTCAGGCTCCTGGTGTTGATGTGTACACTTAAGGCTCATGGTGTTGAAGTGTACACTTGAGGCTTCTGGTGGTGATGTGTATATTTCAGGCTCTTGGTGTTGATGAGTACACTCGAGGCTCCTGGTGATGATGTGCACCCTTAAGGCTCCTGGTGTTGATGTTTACATTTGAGGCTACTGGTGTTGATGTGTAACTTTGAGGCCCCTGGTGTTGATGTGTACACTTCAGGCTCCTGGTGTTGATGTGTACGCTTCAGGCTCCCGGTGTTGATGGGTACACTTCAGGCTACTAGTGTTTATGTGTACACTTGAGGCCACTGGCGTTAACGTATACATTTGAGGCACCTGGTATTGATGTGTACACTTGAGGCTACTGGTGTTGATGTACACACTTGAAGCAACTGGTGTAGATGTATACACTTGAGGCTCCTGGTGTTGGTGTGTACACTTGATGCTCCTTGTGTTGATGTGTATACACTTCAGGCTCCTGTTGTTGATGTATACACTTGAGGCTCCTGGTGTTGATGTATACACTTGAGGCTACTGGTATTGATGTGTAAACTTGAGGATACTGGTGTTGATGTGTACACTTGAGGCTCCTGGTGTTGATGTATGCACTTGAGACTCCAAGTGATGATGTGTACACTTGAGGCTTCTGGTGTTGATGTGTACACTTGAGGACCCTGGTGTTGCTCTGAACGGAGGCTGGTGGTGTTGCTATATATACTGAAGCTGGTGTTGTTATGTAAACTGAGGCTGGTGGTGTTGCTGTGTACCTTGAGGCTGGTGATGTTGCTGTGTACACTGGGGTTGGTGGTGTTGCTTTGTACAATGAGGCTGATGGTTTTGCTGTGTACACTGAGGCTGGTGGTGTTGCTATGTACAATGAAGCGGGTGGTGTTGCTATGCACAATGAAGCAGGTGTTGTTCCTATGTACATTGAGGCTGGTGGTGTTGCTGTGAACGCTAAGGCAGGTGGTGTTGTTATATATATTCAGTACAAGACCACCCATGTTCCCAAGCCTCCCACTCAGCCATGACACAGCTAGGAAAGGACACTCACAGTCAAGGACTTGGGTAAAGAAACTCATGGCAACATTCATAAGGGGACGGGAGTGGTAGAGGTAATGCAGAGGGTGAGGTGTGAGCCACATGCAACAAGAGCACATCACCAGCCGGCGGGAGTGGAGGAGGAGGGGCGCGTGTTCTGCACCAGCACATGCCTCACAACAAGCCCTCATCTCCTCAATGAACTCATCACAGGCGACGACCACCTGCCGGGCCCTCAAGATGCTCTCAACTTGACCTCCAAAGGTTTTATTGTGAGCACAATTATACAGCTTTATGAAGCGCCTGTTATCGGCTGGATGGTTGAATGCTGCGGCTACGAAAACTTCTTACATTTAAACGACTTATGTTCATTGGAAACAGATATCCTAAAATATATATATTTTCCTTAGCGCCAAGTTAGACGACCCAGCAAACTTGTGTATCCCCCACCCGCCAGATCTACAGCTGAGCCACTACTGGGGACACCTCCCTCCTGCTGCACACCAAGACTCCCGGGGCCTTCAGTTACACCACTAATGGGGACACCAAGTCTTCCCTTCTGCTTCACACTAAGACTACCAGGGACTGCAGCTGTACCACTACTGCTGACACCAGGTCCCCTCTCCTGCTGCACACCACGACCCCCCGGGCCTGCAGCTGCACCAATACTGGAGACATCATGCCCTCCCTTCTGCTGCACACCACGACTTTGAGACCTGCACCACTAGTACACCATGTTCTCCCTCCTGCTGCACACCACGACCGCCGGGGCCCGCAGCTGCACCACTACTGGAGACACCAGGCCCTTCCTCCTAATGCGCACCACGACTCCTTCGGCCTGCAGCTGCACCACTAAAGAGGACACCAGGCCCTTCCTCCCGCTGCACACCACGACTCCTAAAGCCTGCAGCTGCACCACGAAAGTGGACACCAGGTCCTCCCTCCAGCTGCACACCACGACTCCCGAGGCCCGCAGCTGCACCACTACTGGAGACACCATGTCTTCCCTCCTGCTGCACATCACCACTACAGGGGCCTGCAGCTGCACCACTACTGGAGACACCATGTCCTCCCTCCTGCTGCACACCACAACTCAAGGGGCCTGCAGCTGCACCACTACTGGGGACATCAGGTCCTCCCTCCTGCTACACATCACCACTGCCGGGGCCTGCAGCTGCACCACTACTGAGGACACCAAGTCCTCCCTCCTCCTGCACTCCACGACTCCTAGAGCTTGCAGCTACACCACTAAAGAGGACACCAGGTCCTCCCTCCAGCTACACACCACAACTCCCGGAGCCTGCTGCTGCACCACTAAAGGGGACACCAGGTCCTCCCTCCTCCTGCACACCACGACTCCCGGGGCCTGCAGTTGCACCACTACTGGAGACACCAGGTCCTCCCTCCAGCTGCACATCACCACTCCAGGGGCCTGCAGCTGCACCACTACTGGGGACATCAGGTCCTCCCTCCTGCTGCACATCACGATTCCAGGGGCCTGCAGCTGCACAACTACTGGGGACACCAGGTCCTCCCTCCTACTGCACATCACCACTCCTGGGCCTGTAGCTGCATAACAACTGGGGACATCAGGAAGTAGGTACGAGTGGAGGTATTAGTGGGGGTATAGGATAGGAGGTACTAGTGGAGGTACAGGAAGGAGACACTAGTGGAGGTACAAGGAAGGAGACACTAGTGGAGGTATTGTGAAGGAAGCACTGGTGGAGGCACAGGGAAGGAGGTATTAGTGGAGGTATAGGGAAGGAGGTACCAGGGAGGTACAAGGAAGGAGGTACAAGGGGAGGTAAAGGAAAGGAGGTTCTAGTGGAGGTACAAGTAGAGGCACAGAGAAGAGGTACTAGTGGAGTTACAGGGAAAGATATACTAATATACTAGTGCAGGTAAAGGAAAGGAATTACTTGTGAATATTGAGGGAAAGGGAAACAAGAGGAGGTAAAGGGAAGGAAGCACGAACGGAGGTACAGGGAAGGAGGTTAATAGTGAAGGTACAAGGAAGTAGGTACTGTGAGTGTGAAGGTGCTAACCATAATATACTATAAAATAACGGCTGAGCCTTCAAGTCCGAGCTTCGTTTAAAGACAATACGTCCAGCACATCTCACGGGAAAAAAAAAAACAAAACAAAGCAAACGCTTAAAAAGACTAACCTCAAAAAATATGAAGAAAGAAAAGAAAAATGTACAACAATGGAACACATATCGAAGATATGGGAACAGTTCCAACAACGCAGCCCTTTATAATTGCTCATATATGTACTCCTTAATATGTGGTGCACAGACTGGAATAACTGAGATAAAAATTATTTAGCGATGACCAATGTTATGGCGTAGTGTCAAACGCTTTACATATATCGATGACTGCCGCTGGTGTATTGGTTATTATCACATGACTTTCCTATCTCTGGCGAGAGAAATTATTGCTTATTCTGACAAACTTTCTTCTCCAGTTATTTTTTTTGTGTGTAACTTACTAATGATGCTGTCAGAGAAACAGAGATTAAGGCGTACCTAGTATAATAATTGTTCAGCCTAGCTAATTACAGGTACCATAGATATTGGTCGATAGATTTTAGTAGGTTAAACCACCAGATTGTACATGTAAGAAAAAAACTTAAGTAAACAATAATAAATACATCTAGAGTGCAAGAGACGTGTTGTACAGGGAGAAAGGGATGAGTGTGGTGGCTGCAGACGTCACGCTACCCTTGGCAAGCTGGTGACGGCACCTTCAGCTATAACTAGGCTGCTGCTGCTCTTACATAACACATGTCAACTCAACGGCCGTGACGCAAGCCAGAAATACACTTACATGTTCGTGTTATATGCAGGCATTATAATGTGTATCTACATGCATTATAATTATATTTTTTTTTAATAATCTTTTCTATATTCTTATAAAAGTTGAAGAAATATTCCCTGAAATATTCGGATATTTCTTTTCTGCTCCGAGAGTTTAACTGAAAACTATTTGGATTACGTCTGTTTAACATGGAGCTTATGGAACTCCACGTTCTGTTGCTGTCTGCTGAGTACTCAACACATTTATTTGCAAAATAGATAAACTTTGGTTTGATATCTTGTAAGGCACAGTTCGCTATGTGAGCTACCAAGTGATCCACCATACTATGGGTCAGGGATATAGATAGTTATTTGTCTACAGTTCCGTTATTTATGTAACCAGTTCCTTCATTTCTGGAATTATTTACGATTTTCAGACATATTCACACTGTATATTTTAAATAATTGTTGAAGGAATCTTACAGTACGAAAAAAATAAGTGATACAAAATTTTTTTGTTAGCGTCGCCTTGCTAGAAGTGTCACGTGCACAGAACTAATCCGTTGCCATGAACAACCTGCCCCTAAGCATGTATACCCAGCATAAGCAATGAGACTCAAAACACGGCTGTTGGTCTGTCAGACGTTTCCTGTGGACAGCAAGATAGACCCATCCTGACCAGGGACCACGAACGTCAACATATCAAAATTTCGTCTATCCACTTTCACACACACACACACACACACACACACACCTGCTGCTGTCATATCCTGGTAATGCTCATTGTTAGAGGAGAAAATGACTTAATATAATGTCTTGGAGCTCCCTATTATATATATCTGCTGACACTAGACACTGACGAGAAGCTTTCATTAAGAATATTAGTTACGACAGAAGGCGGCTCATTTATGCCCGGAAGATAAAGTAATTAGAGAAAGCTACCCAACCAACTACTTTATTCTTTTCCAAATCTGTTCAGGTCTGGTACACAGATGACATCTTCAAGATGCCCTCTTAGCTTCCTTGATTTTTGTTTTCATATAGTTCTGATATATTAATCTATCAACCAAAGAATTATTCTTCCTTAATCTTCATACTGTGAGGAGATATTATTATCGTGTCATGTGTGTCTTAACTTGGTTCCATCATGGAACTCATGACAATGGCCTTTCTATTCATGGTACTAGGAACGCTATTCTCAGCTGCATCTAAAATCATTTTCACAAAATGTGAAAGTCTTGAGGATATCTTCTGTAAATATAACGAGATCCGCATCTGTAGTCTTAATAATGATGACTGTAAGTTCCGCAGGGTAAACAGCTTCTCTCACCTTTCCTCCCTCCAGCCATCAACGTTTTGCATTATTTCCTCGTGTTATTGCCAACGGCGAGATACAGATCTTGAAAGCTAAAGCCAAAACCGTTGCTGTTCATTTCTTTCTTAAATCGATCCAGACGAAACACTCCCGACTCATTCTTTCTAAACTACATGGAATAAAATTTCGTTAAAGAGACATTATACTGGATCCACCATCACTAAATATTATTTCTGTCGTGTCGTCATGAAATGTTGTATAAAAGATGTCTTCTTACATGTCCCATACTGTACTTCTATTTAAATTGTGATCTGATCTTATTTTTGTTCTTTAAAGGTTACGAAAAGAACTTTTTTCGTCATTACTTTGCAATACTTCACCTAATGTTTATGATGACAAACAAATGAAAATATGAAAAATTCAGAACTTCTGACCTGTCAGCAGGGACCTGGGTAACCATAACATGGCCCTCAACTTTATCACGGTAATCACTGCAGCGGTCACCACCACAGGCACTGTTGACCGTGTGGATAGGGCAGGTGTTGCCCCGGTCCCTGCCTCCTGGTAGCCACGGGCCGCCCGCCAAACACACCACCCGCTCTCCATCCCGCAGGCAACATCTTTCTACCAAGTGTTTACTTTTCCCACAGTCCAGTGTGGGCGGCCATCCTTCCCTCTGGGGCAGACCAACCGGAAACCCGGTGGCCAGGTGTACTAATTCGAATCCCTGTCTGTACACAGCCGGTATTTTTGCTTTCACTCGGGAATTTCAAGGCAATGAGTAGGGGTCAGAGGTCAGGGGTTAAACAAAGCAAAAATGTGTATCCTGTGCTGATGTTCCTCACAGTCGCCATCAAGACGACACCCTGCAAGAAAAACCCCCTCCCCCCCTCAACCGACCCCCCCCCAACAACCCACCCACACACACACACACACACACACACACACACACACACAAACGACCAACATCCGATCCCAGACTGGCTGGTCTGCAGCAATGTTTTACGTTCCCTTGACATCACTTGGCCATACTCCTGCCGGAGTTCATCATGTCTGGCGTAAAGATGTCCACTCACACAAGTTTAGTTCTTTTGGCATGAAGACGTCTTTCCCCACACTGTTGATGGCCAGCTTGTGACGACCACGTATAGCCTCACCCTGTATTTGCATCACCCTGGGTCTTCCCTCACCTTGTATCTTGTCTCTCCCTGGGTTTTCCCTCACCTTGTATCTTGTCTCTCCCTGGGTCTTCCCTCACCTTGTACCTTGTCTCTCCCTGGGTCTTCCCTCACCTTGTATCTTGTCTCTCCCTGGGTCTTCCCTCACCTTGTATCTTGTCTCTCCCAGGGTCTTCCTTCATCTTGTATCTTGTCTCTCCCTGGGTCTTCCCTCACCTTGTATCTTGTCTCTCCCTGGGTTTTCCCTCACCTTTCATCTTGTCTCTCCCTGGATCTTCCCTCACCTTGTATCTTGTCTCCCCCTGGGTCTTCCCTCACCTTGTATCTTGTCTCTCCCTGGGTCTTCCCTCACTTTGTACCTTGTCTCTCCGTCGGTCTTCCCTCACCTTGTGTCTTTTCTCCCTGGGTCTTCCCTCACCTTGTATCTTGACTCTCCCTGGGTCTTCCCTCACCTTGTATCTTGTCTCTCCCTGGCTCTTCCCTCACTTTGTACCTTGTCTCTCCGTAGGTCTTCCCTCACCTTGTGTCTTTTCTCCCCGGGTCTTTCCTCACCTTGTATCTTGTCTCTCTCTGGGTCTTCCCCAACCTTGCATCTTGTCTCTCTCTGGGTCTTCCTTCACCTTGTATTTGTTTCTCCCTGGGTCTTCCCTCACCATGTATCTTGTCTCTCCCTGGGTCTTCCCTAACCTTGTATCTTGACTCTCCCTGGGTCTTCCCGCACCTTGTATCTTGTCTCTCCCTGGGTCTTCCCTCACTTTGTACCTTGTCTCTCCCTGGGTCTTCCCTCACCTTGTATCTTGTCTCTCCCTGGGTCTTCCCTCACCTTGTATCTCGCCTCTCCCTGGGTCTTCCCTCACTTTGTATCATGTCTCTCCCTGGGTCTTCCCTCACCTTGTATCTTGTCTCTCCCTGGACCTTCCCTCGCCTTGTATCTTGTCTCTCTGGGTCTTCCCTCACCTTGTATCTTGTCTCTCCCTATGTCTTCCCTCACCTTGTATCTTGTCTCTCCCTGGGTCATCCCTCATCTTGTATCTTGTTTCTCCCTGGGTCGTCCCTCACCTTGTATCTTGTCTCTCCCTGGGTCTTCCCTCACCTTGTAATTTGTCTCTCCCTGGATCTTCCCTCACCTTGCATCTTGTTTCTCCCTGGGTTTTCCCTCACCTTGTATCTTGTTTCTCCTTGGGTCTTCTCTCACCTTATATCTTGTCTCTCCCTGGGTCTTCCCTCACCTTGTATCTTGTCTCTCCCTGGGTTTTCCCCTCACCTTGTATCTTGTCCCTCCCTGGATCTTCCCCAACACTATCTCTGGTCTGTCCCTGGGTTTAACCTCACCTTGTATCTTGTCTCTCCCTGGATTTTCCCTCATCTTGTATCTTGTCTCTCCCTGGGTCTTCCCTCACCTTGTATCTTGTCTTTCCCTGGGTCTTCCCTCATCTTGTGTCTTATCTCTCCCTGGTTCTTCCCTCACCTTGTATCTTGTCTCTCCCTGGGTCTTCCCTTACCTTGTATTTTGTCTCTCCCTGGTTCTTCCCTCACCTTGTATCTTGTCTCTCTCTGGTTGTTCCCCAACACTATATCTTGTCTCTCCCTTGGTTTTATCACACTGTATTTTGTCTTATCGTGTGTTTCGCCTTGCCTGTATCTTGTCTTTCTGTGGATCTTTAATCACCCTTGGTCTTGGCTCATCCTGCGTCTTGTGTTACCCTTGGTCTTTTTCACCCTAGGTATTGTTTCACCTTGCGTCTTTCCTCACCCTGGGTCGTGTCTCACCATTGGTCTTGTTTCACCTTGAGTCTTGCCTCACCCTGGTCATGTCTCACCCTTGGCCTTGCCTCATCCTGGGTCGTGTCTCATCATGGGTCTTGTTTCACAACTGAATCTTGTTTCACCTTGGGTCTTGCCTCACTCCGGGTTGTGTCTCATCATGGGTGGTGTCTCCCCATGGGTCTTGTCTCACCCTGGGTCGTATCTCACTATGGGTCTTGTCTCACCCTGGGTCGTGTCTCACCATGGGTCTTAGTCTCACCCTGAGTCTTGTTTCACCTTAGGTATTGCCTCACTCTGGGTCATGTCTCACCCTGGGTCTTGTTTCACCCTGGATCGTGTCTCACCATGGGTCTTGTCACCCTGGGTCTTGTTTCACCCCTGTGTCGTTTCTCACCCTGGGTCTTGTTTCTCCTTGCGTCTTCCTTCACTTTGGGTCGTGTCTCACCATGGGTCGTGTCTCACCTTGGGTCTTGTTTCACACTGGGTTGTGTTTAACCATGGGTCTTGTTTCACCCTGGGTGTTGTCTCACCCTGGGTCTTGTGTCACCCTGGGTCTTGTTTCACCTTGGGTCTTGCCTTACTCCGGGTCGTGTCTCACCATGGGTCTTGTCTCACCCTGGGTCTTGTTTCACCTTGAGTCTTGCCTCACCCTGGGTCGTGTCTCACCCTTGGCCTTGCCTCACCCTGGGTCGTGTCTCACCTGGGTTCTTGTCTCACCTTGTGTCTTGCCTCACTCTGGGTCTTGTCTCAACTTGGGCCTTGCCTCACTCTGGGTCTTATCTCACCACGGGTCTTGTCTCACTTTGGATCTTGTCTCAACCTGGATTGTGTCTCACCTTGGGTCTTGTTTCACCTTGGGTCTCGTCTCACCCTGGGTCCTGTTTCACCTTGGTCTTGCCTCACTCTGGGTCGTGTCTTACCGTGGGTCTTGCCTCAGCCTGGGTCTTGTCTCCCCATGGGTCGAGTCTCACCCTGAATCTTGTTTAACCCTGGGTCGTGTCTCGCCTGGGTCTTGTTTCACCTTGGATTTTGCCTCACTCTGGGTCTTGTCTTCCCCTGGGTCTTGTTTCACACTGGGTCTTGCCTCATTCTGGGTCATGTCTCACCCTGGGTCTTGTGTCACCCTGGGTCCTGTTTCACCTTGGGTCTTGCCTCACCATTGTTCTTGTTTCACCTTGGGTCTTGCCTCACCCTGGTCGTGTCTCACCCTTGGTTGTGTCTCACCCTTGGCCTTGCCTCACCCTGGGTCGTGTTTCACCATAAGTCATGTCTACCCCTGGGTATTGTTTCAGCTTGGGTCTTGCTTCAACCTGGGTCGTGTCTCACCTTGGGTCTTGTTTCACCTTGGGTCTCGTCTCACCTTGGGTCTTGTTTCACCTTGGGTCTTGCCTCACTCTGGGTCGTGTCTCACCATGGGTAGTGTCTCACTATGGGTCTTGTCTCACCCTGGGTCTTGTCTCACCCTGAGTCGTGTCTCACCCTGGATCTTGTTTAACCCTGGGTCGTGTGTCAGCCTGGGTCTTGTTTCACCATAGGTCTTGCCTTACTCTGGGTCGTGTCTCACTCTGGGTCTTGTCTTCCCCTGGGTCTTGTCTCACCTTGGGTCTTGCCTCACTCTGGGTCGTCTAACCCTGGGTTTTGTCTCCCTTGGGTTTTGTGTCACCCTGGGTTTTGTTTCACCTTCGGTCTTGCCTCAACCTGGGTCGTGTCTCACCATGGATATTATTTCACCATGGGTCTTGCCTAATCCTGGTGTGTCTCACCCTGGCTCTTGTTTCACATTGTGTCTTGCCTCATTCTGGGTCTCGTCTCACCCTGGGTCGTGTCTCACCTTGGGTCGTGTCTCACCATGGGTCTTGTCTCACTCTGGGTCTAGTTTCACCCTGGGTTGTGTCTCACTATGGGTTTTGTCTCACTTTGGGTTTTGTTTCACCTTGGGTCTTACCTCACTCTGGGTCGTGTCACCCTGGGTCTTGTTTCACCCTGAGTTTTGCCTCACCCTGGGTCGTCTCACCTTGGGTCTTGTTTCACCTTGGGTCTTAGCTCACCCTGGGTCATGTCTCATCCTGGGTCTTGTCTCATTATAAGTCTACCTCACCCTGAATCTTGACTCACCCTGGGTCTTACCTTACCATGGGTCTTTTCTCATCCTGGATCTCGCCTCACCCTGGGTCTTGCCTTACCATGGGTTTTGCTGAGACTTGGCAGAGATCCCTTATTATGATTCTCACACACTTGGTAATTGCTACATCGTCTGACTATTGATCTGAGTCTTGGCACAAATATATATGCATTACACATGACAACAAGAGACTGAGCGTGTGCGGATGTGGCCTTTTTCGTCTGTTTCCTGGCACTACCTTGCTGACGCAGGGGGTGGCGATGCTGTTTCCTATGGGGAGGGGTGGCGCCGAGATTGGATGAAGGCGAGCAAGGATGAATATGTACATGTGTATATATGTATATG